>STHB01001644.1:0-18274 GCA_018908115.1 Anopheles rivulorum | reverse complement strand
CCTCGTTTTCGGTGTTGTACCTTGTCCGTGCAAATATCGTTGGTCCCTTCGCGCGTTTGCTGCGAGAGCGAAAGCGTGCGAAGCTTCTCTCTTGTCTCCGCAAGGATGTATGGGAAAGCTCCATCGGTAAAAGAACGCCGGAGCGCATGATGGTATCGTGCAGACAAAACCCTCCCGGAAATCTCTGTCTCTTTTTGTGTTGTTCCGTGTTCACACTGCCGGGTGGTTTCACTCTTTTCCGGTTCTGCTGGTGTGTTCTGGGGGTTGAAAAGAGGGGGTAGTAGTAGGTGGGTAGTCCCCCCAGCAACGTCTGAACGGTGTCTGGGTTCGTTTTCTCGCAAGCTGTAGGTGTTCGGTTTTCTGTCATTCATCATTGCAGAGCGATTATACAGAAGAGCGCGCGAGCTGGATGGTGGTGGAACAGGGGGGGGTCCTTTGTGGGCCACAGCTGGATGTGACGCTTTTGCCATCGGTTTGGTGGCGTTTTCGCAACATGGAATGTGTGGAGTGATGGTGGCATGATGATTTTTCCTTTCCTTTCTTTCCTTTTTTTTACTGAGCAGAGTTACGAAGATGATTGTTCGCGCTCCGGAACTAGCGACGAAACCTTGGGCCGAAGAGAGTGAACCAAACGCGCTGGTTGTCAGATGCCATTTGTAATTACGGTGCCTCATAAGAATTTAGTTTATTAGATTGTTTCGGTGTCATGCATGTCGCCGGATGTGAACAGCCAGAAGAGAGTGGGAGAACTCTTTCCCCCCTGGGGGAGGGTGTTGGAGGTGTGCTGACTGTGGGGGAAGAGGTCAATATATTGCTGAGCAATACGAAATATGTTTTGCTTTGTGTAGCGATATAATGGTGTTTTTTTGCTGTTGTTGTGCAAGTCATTAATGATAACCATGAAAGACTGTGATTGTATGTAGTTCTTGAGTACCTCCTGTAGCTACAGATTCCATCCAACGTTTTTAAATTGCCATCGAAGTATCTAAAATACCTTAATTTTAAGTCTCAATTCCAATCGTTTTTTTATATATTTCATTTCTTTAATCATTGTACCAATCTATAATAATTTCATTATGTATTATTTTCA
Organism: Anopheles rivulorum; assembly: GCA_018908115.1. NCBI lineage: Eukaryota > Metazoa > Arthropoda > Insecta > Diptera > Culicidae > Anopheles > Anopheles rivulorum. The sequence goes on along the minus strand of STHB01001644.1, from coordinate 17,184 downwards.
TTTATACACCTTGTTTACCTCTCACCGTCATCTCATCCAATCAGCAATCCAAACTTGGTATGCATTGCGCTTGCAAACCGTTGCGGAAAGAGATACACGCGCCATGTTTGGGTCGTGCGAGTTGCCTACCGTTCAGGCGCACCGCCGATGTCCAGCCAGTGTATGATCGCGCTCGAACAAAGAACAAACAACGCGACAGTTCCGTTTGCGTTCGTGCACGTCTTGCCGTGCCAGTTTCGCATCCGGTGTGTGGATCACGGTAGCGGCATCGGAAGGGAAACTTTACTTTCAATAACATCGTCATCTCAGTATTCACCGTACTCAATAATCGTTACTGTCCTTTCTCGGATGTCGTTCCACCGGTGGTCGCGCTGTGTGTGATGGAAAAATCCTTCCCCATTGTGGTCCTCGTGTTTGTGTGTGTGTGTGTGTGTGTGTGTGTGGGAGGGGGGGGGGGGATCGAACACAAAAAAGGTACAAAAAAGTCGTTGTATCTTTCTTGAAAAGCAAAAAATAAAATCATTCAACAGTTCGTTTTCTCACTACTGAGCACGCGTGGTGATAAATTCCCTCATCGACGTGTCCTTTCATGACTTCATCGTCCAGTGTGTGTATGTCGCGCTATCTATTGCTATCTTTGTTAATGCTCTATCAAACACCCCACCCATGGGCGGTATGTGGCCGTAGTATTGCACTCTGACAATACCTGTCCTGGTGTTTTGCTGTGTTATCGGGACTGTTGATCCTTTATGGCGCATCGCTGATCGTGTGCACTCAATTCCCGGAGTTGTGTGTATTGCGTCTGGTACGATATCCGCCTAGAGCGTGGTACGTGTTCTTCCCATCTCTCTCTCTCTCGGTCTTGTCTTGTGTCACTAACCAATCGTCTCACATCATCTCTATTTGTTATGGAAAGTAATGTATCCTTGGGCGTTCTTCCCATTTCTAGCCGAGTTTCGTTGCTTCACGGGTTTAATACGCGCACCGAATGAAGAGTACAATATTGTTGTGCTCGACGACACGGTGTACGTTGGTTTGGCTGACGGAAATAGACGACACTGTTGTGGTTAATACTATGGCAGACAGTTTTGCTGTAGAAGGTGGTAAAACGAATAAAGGAAAACATATTTGGAGGAAAGGGACGCCGCGTACTTATCACATCACTTCGAATATTCCACACAGAACGTGGTTGACAATATATATACAGCTCGGAAGGCAAAATGTGGAAATAAAGTTGGTTTTCTTAGATTTTGTAACACTTTTCCTAAAGGTAGAGGAATGATCTCCTCTTGTGGAGGTGTTTTAATTTGTTTTTCCGTCTTTTCGCCATCATTCGTGTCTACGTCACCAGAAGGTGTGCGTTTCCGGTGTAACGCATGGTTTCCGTTTTGGTCGAGTTGGAAAATTACTTTTTAATCCATTTCACAGACGAATGAACGTTTCTCCTTTTCTTCCTTCGTGCAACACTTCAAATTCTGGTTTTTTGAGTATTTTTAATACATATATACTCTCATAATTGGCTATTTCAACTTCTCAAATTCAACATTATATGTTTGGTAGGGAGAAAAAATGGTTAAACAGTTTGTCGGGAATTGGTTTTCGTGTTGATATTAAATCGACCATAATAGTAATTACCGGTGATAATTGTTACTAATTAATTAATTACTGATCATACTGCACATGCAAACGATAAATTTGAAGTAAAGTTTCATTCCCACAAACAAACGACCTTTTTACCGGCAATTTGATGGATTCGTTAAATCATATTCTTAACGATAACTGCTGTATGTTTACTAATCTGTCTACTAAATCCACACTATAAAATTTTACATTCAGCAACCTAATTCCACAAAGCACACTTTCAAACCTTTCAACTCCTCTGGTTAACATCCGTACCCGGAGTACTGGACGATAAAGTTAAAGTGTCAAGGCACCTGGTATTTAGAATGAATGGTGCAAACGTGTGTGTGTGTGTTGTGCGCGCGTTATGGTATTTGGGGAATTTTTTTCCCCCCTCAGCTTTTTCCAACAACCTTCCCGGAAAAGTGCCATTACCCTTCGACCTTCGAAGCTGCGGGGATGATCAGCACGACACCCGTGATATGGCCCCTGATGGCTTATGGGTGGAGGGTAAAGTAAAGTAGTGCAGGTGGAGAAGGCCAACTTTTAGCACGCCATACCACCCCACCCCCGGACTGGTGGGGTGTCGCGTCGGCAATGGTGAACCCTTTTCGGTTCCAACGCAAACCCTGGCGAAAAGACTCATAAATAATACCACATCACTTCTCTCGCATCATCCGCGTCCTTTCGTGCCTCTTCCCCCAGAGAAACCAGAAAAGCCGTGGGGGGTGGCTTTTGGTTGGAAAATGCGTCCTTCCCCCCCTTTGTGTGTGTATATATATCCTGTGAGCTTTTTTGCGGTTATCGGTTGTGTGCGGCTTCTGTCCTGCTTACCTTTTGCAATGAACTGCACTGTGAACTTGTGTTGTTGTGCGTTCTTTTTCGGTCGTTTTCCATAGTTTTCCGTTCTTTTGTCCGTTTGTTTCTTCTCCCTTTTCGGGCGTTTATTTCCATACGCGGCTTTTGTTTTGTTTTTGGTTTGCGAAAAATGAAAGATCTTTCAACGGACTCGCCAGGAACTCGCTCGCTTTTCCGTAAAGGACAACGACAGGCGTGACTCTGTACAGAGAGACAGGGAGGGAGAGAGAGAGAGAGTGAGTACGACCACCCAAAGAGCGTTTGGTTTTTGAGGGCTTGCGAAACGATGAGGTGCCTTCGCATATACGATGCCTTTTTACGACGGAGTATGGGCGGATAATGAAAATGAACTTGGAAAAGTGAAGCGGTAAAACACTCCCAAAAGGATGCTAACTTCTCGAGTGCGTTTGCTGATGCTGCTGCTGCCTTTCACCTATGGGCGAAATGGCCAGGAGTGAGGTTTAAATGAAGAAGATGGTAGTGGAGAAGAGGTGTGTCAAGTTGGTGAGATATTTGTTCCCAGGGTGTGCTATATAGTGGCAGCGACAGGAGGTACTTCAGGCACACCAACACCACACCACACCAAAACCGGCACAGCAAAGTGAGGTTTACCACTGGCGCTTTGTTTGTGTAACACGCGCGCGTGTTGGCGTTACCGTCTAAAGGGCATTCGACCGATTCCTCACCGACTGCTCTCGGGTGTGAGTCAAAAGGTTGGGTGTGTGTGAGAGGGAGATTGGTGGACAGGTTTCCACACTCTCCCGGTTGGAAGTTTTGACTTGTTATCTGTCTACGCGAGGCGGATGAGACAAAGACAAAGGATCGCCACCAAGCGCGCACGAGGGCCGGTTAAGAAAAGAAAAAACACTCTCAACCCTCCCCCCTCCCCTCCCCCGGATTTTGAAGTACCTCGTCGAGAGTAAAAGTAGTTTGTTATCACATTTTAATAACCGTCAACCCTACAATTCATCTAACTCCGTCGTCGCGCTTCCCTTGTTTCATTATGCTGCTCGCTGTTGTTCCCCGTACCGGAGGAGTTTAGCAATTCCCTTTTTAGTATTAAGCTAACGCCCGGGAAATGAAGCTTCGGGCGCGCGCTCCGGTATGTGGCATGACAACCGCTCATAAACGTCGAAATATTGTAAAACATTAAGTGTGTGCGATTCACTCTCCCGGGCGTAAAACCATCACCCTCCCAAAGAGGCGCGCCGATGCATAGATAAATTTAATTCTTTCTTTTTTTCCTACAAGAGTTTCCGGAATTTCGCTCCTTTTTTCCTTTTTACTGTTACGGTGCACGGATAAAATACGAATGGCATGCGAGAGAGATCCGCTCGATGGGTGGGATAAATGCCGTAGCATTTGCATTATTATAATGCATCATCCTTGAGGGGTGGGGAATGCAACAGCGAACGACGCACTCAGAAAAGTCTCATCATCGTGTGGCTGCTGCGCTACGCGTGCATAAGCGCCTGGAAGGTATGCAATCGCCGTGAATCGCGTTGCTAATGAACGAGGAGTGTAGAACGTTTTAGTATGTGTGCACTAATACTATCACCACGACTATCACACACACACGAGGTGCGCGGTGTATCTCGTTAGTGGAAAATCAAATTTAATTAGCCACACTATCATCATCGCGGAACCGTCGGGACCCGGGTTTAGATGTATTATTAAATGTTTTACGCTTTCAACATAATGTGTCCGTGGCGCATTTCGCGTGCGGGTGGTGGTATATGAGCCCACCATGCATGGGACGGGCATTTAGATAGTTAGCGAAATTGTGGAAACGCGAAACTATTTTCACTAGAGCGATGCTTCATTCTGCTACGGCGGTAGAGATAAATTCATTTAGATATTCATATACCCAACGTGTTTATGGTGTGTCACTATGATCAAATCCCTTTACAACCATTAAAAATTAAATTTTAAATTTATAGAAAGTTTTTGATGCCGGAAGTTTAATCGAATTGCTGTCGTGTGGCCACCTAAGGGAGATCGCGTTAGGAAACTTGCAGTATAAAATAAAATCCAAATAAAACAAACCTTCTTCTTGTCTCTCTCTCGTGTGACCAATTCCGATATGCGCTCGAACGTGCCGGTTATAAATTTTACAACTGTCACGTTTGCAATCCGCGAGCGCGCCAGCACCCCCGGCGGTGGCGTGGTGCTCCTGTGATGTTTGGGCCGTGTCGCGAATATCAATGATGTGCAAATGATTGCAGCAAATCAACGTGGGGGACGGCACCAATCCCGGCCACGGGCTTTATGACACCTGTGGACGATGATTTTTCTCTCTTTTTATGTTTTGTTTTTTTTGGGTTTTGGTTTTCCAATAAAATTCCATGGCTGGGATTGATACCCAAACGACGCCCTGTTTCAAGCAGCCTCACTTTACGACATGCACTTTTCAGATTGACCGCCAAAAAATTTGTTTCTTTTTGGGGGAATTTATTTTCTCCAAACCGTTTTGGGGGATGATGGCTCTTTTGTTTGCGGTTGTTGAGCTTTTTTGTGTGTTTGTGTGTGTGTGTCTGGTTGAAACGGTAAATTTATAATAGTCTTGGCTTAGTCAGTGCGGTTTGAACAACATATTCACATCCCGAGGATATGAAATTCCATCCGAGAAGAGAAGCTTTTTCCCATATAGGAATTTTGTGCGATGAGGCATGCTTTTGATTTTCTGGTTCCGCGCAGTTGTTTGCGAGCTAAAACCGATTCGTTGTGCAACCTCGTGTGTGAAGTGTGGGAAAAAGAGAGAGAGGGAAGAGAGTTTTATAAGCACGCCTCCTGGATGTGTTGTTATGAATATTTGAACAACATTTTCGCCACGACTGTGCTGTGTGCTGCGCGTTTGCAGGATTTTTATTTTATTTCTCTGTTGCCCTCTAGTGTGTGTGTGGCTTTGAATAAGGAACTTAAGACAAAGAGAAGGAAAAAAGTGTTCCGTAAAAACACACAAGGGGCTGGAAGGGGGGAAAAACTTAACATTCGGTGTTGATATGTTGATGGTGGTTGGCGCGTTTTCCATCATGTGTGTTGTGTGGTGCGATGAATATTTTTAAAGGTAATGCCCGCAGTCTTTGCGCCGGTTGTTTTGGGCATGAACATGAATTTTAATGCGCTGAGAGATGAACGCTTTTTGTTATTACGTACACTAATTTGCCAAACCAAATTTTCTTCATTTTTTTATTATAATTATCTACTTGCCATCCGGCAATACCTGGGTACTCTCTTTCCCCAGAAAATCCTCCAGGTAAAAGATGAAATTCGACACTCGCGCATCGATTGATAATCAACAACCGGCATTCTCTCTCATGCTAATCAAACACTACGCTTTCGTATCATTGGTCCCGGTCTTGTTATCGTCAGCGCACGTTTCGCAGCTGCACTTGAATAATTTACATTTGCAAATGTAGAGAAACCGGCGCTCTCTATTACAACCGTTTGCTTCAATTCGCTTCACCTTTGCGGTGGCAGCCAAAAGGATATACCGAAACGAACGGTGGCAGGGGGTGAAAATAATCATGCTAATCATGGAAATACGGCGCTGTCCTGTGGCGTATTTTTTTTTTTATTTTCACTTTTTGCTCCATTTTTGCTTCACGGGCGACGGGAAGGACACGTTTTCGATTGGAATGCGACGTGAATGAAATTTTGTCCTCTGCCGATCGATTCGATTAAAGGTAAAGCGCAGCATAATAGGGGAGGGGTGTAGGGGTGGGTTGTGGAGGGGGTAGCATGGGGATTTAGATTGTTGATTTTGCGCTCATCAGCGTTCGCACTTACCAGCGAACCGTGGCGAAGGCGAGTGTTTCAGCGACCAAACCCCGATCCAAGTGGAGAGAGAGCCCTGGTACTCTTCAGCCTTATGCGTGGATGAGATGGTCTTTGCCCTCTGATTAGAATACATCAATAGAAGGTGGTGAGTGGGGGGATTGTGTGGTTTTTGGTGTGTGTGTGTGGCTGTGTTTGTTTAGCCATTGAAACGAAACCGATCATCCGGCTGTTTCGTTGTGTTTGCCATAGATTGTCCGCCCTATCGCAGGTGGGAGAGACTTGCACGACGTTGGACGTTCTACTGGGAACTTCTTCGTACTACCGTTGAGGTATATTTACCAAAGTCACTTGGCGTGTGGCGTTCCACTGTTTGAGGGTGGCAGATGCGCAGCAGTGAAAGTAATAAAGATAATACGCCCAAAATCAACTCATCTTCTTCGGCGGTGCTGAGGGAAAGAAATAACAGTCAAGTGGCGGTGGTGCCCGATGGTCGATGTACACAATTTGTTTCAATGAACGTTCCTTGTTTTGCTGGGGAGAGCATGCACGAAGGGACAGGAACGGGGCGATGATGATGCGTCAGTGAGTCGTGATTTAATTTACTACGCTTTTTTCTACGTTCGATATATCTCGTCCAGGAAAGCAGGACGGCACTGCCACTAAGAGAGACATCCTTAAGACAATCGCTGTGGTGTACGACGCTAGGGGCAAATACCGGAACGTTCGTAAAGGAAAAGTGATCTATTGTCTTTAGCGATGGTTGGTGGTAGTTTGCAATAAATTATCGACACCATTATCGGGACACACACCAGTTGCGATATACTGGGGGATGGAAAATCACCCAACAGAAAACCTATTTTCATTTATATTGAGCACTCACACAAAGCATTGAGGTGTGCATTGTACGAGAACCTATGCCAATGGTGTAGACCGAGAATGAAATAGATCTTAAATCAAACCCGAAGGGCGAAAATAATTAAAGCTACTGGGGGGGTGCCCATTGGTGTGTGTGTTTTGTTCTGCTTCGTTTCGAGTGTGCGTGTGTGTTTGCTTTTAATCGGTAAAGGGCTTCCGATGCTTCCCCCTATTTGCCACTAATAGAGAATAGTGCGCTCCCATCTTTCAATGCGAAAGATGCGCGAAACACAATAGTAAGCCCGGCGGAAGTGCTTCTTTTGATCAATATTTGGAGCTCTTTGGGTGACGATAGGAGAAGGTGGCCAAACATTGTGGTGCTGGCAGAGTCAATATTGACAGCAACACAACTTACCATCCAAAGGGCATGATGGTGTGATGGTTCCTTCCTTGATTCAATTTTTGCCTACCAAACTCCGGAGGGCATTGTCCTTGTGGTGGTGTGTCCTTGCGACAAAGCTCCAATGAACCTCGGGCACTCATAATTGATGATTACGTTAGGTGGGAGTGAAATTTTTCCTTATTCAATTATATGCACAACCTGGTTGTGCTGGTTGGCATATTCATCATCATCACCCGGTCTCGCTCCTTTGGGACGAGGTGGGGGTGGTTCTCGGTTAAAGTGAATGCACTTGCATTAGTTTGTAGCTTCATTTTCTCTCTTTCTCTCTCTCTCCTTTTCTTATTCTGGTGCATCATCAGTTAACGGCGACAATTTTAACGTAACCATACAACGCTGCTGTGTGTCGCGCATTTGCATTTTAATTTAAATATTATTCAATCGTCACCTCATCGTGGTCGCGTTACCGTCAAAGGTATTCACCTCCGGCTTGAGAGGAATCGTTGTGGAAAACGTTGAGAACAAAAAAAAATATGGAAGGATGAAAACAAATTGCGATTATCTAAGCAATAGTTGTGGACGCAACTGTACTGTGCATCATGTGCATTATGTCACAGTTGTGAAGGTTTTCACCGTACCGAACGCTCCTTAAACAGTGTCATTTGAATTCATCAACTGAATCACCGGGCGTCTCCATCGACACGATCAACGTGTTGTTTTTTTATTTTTATTGTTGCTTTCGTTCGTTCACTGGCTTCTCTGGCTTTCCCGCAGGGGCAAAATGCGCACTAGTGTGGTGGAAAATGGTAAACCTTTTTATCTTTTTTTGTGTGTGTGTGTGCCATCCGTAAGTTGTGTAATGTGACGTCAGCGAGATAAAGATAAGAAAGGTTAAACATCTCACATTTGTAGCGTGGGTGCAGAGAAACACAAAAAAACCCAGATAAAGATGAGAAAACACTGTAGATAGTGATAGTACGTACGTCGGGAAGCGTAATGCTGCTCGTTTAAATGCACATCAGGATCGCTTCCCGACGGGACTGCTAAACCAAGTAAGTAAAGGCGCGCGCCTGGGAGGGAATCGGCACAACTGGCTTTTGGTGCTGCCCGGCTGCTCGGTGGTGGGGTCCGTCTGTTGCGGATGGGTTGAACGGGCTGTTTGTCGCCATCAGCCTTAACCGCAATACCAAACGATATGCTTGATGGTGGTGACAGTTTCGTTGCTGCTGCTGTTGCGATGCGATCGTGCGGCAACATGACGCCATTTGACAATCCTATCAAATGAAATACACATTTAAATGGAACCATTGCCGAGAGTACATGGTGGTTAGTCGTGCGAATGGGATGTTAATGGTTGTGAAAGAATGCGGACAATTGTTTGTTAAAACATGTTGTTTTTTTCATAAAAATTCTTAGAGACCAAAGAGCTTAAAATTGGATATGTTTAATATTATTATTTCTTTACTAATGAATTGTTTTTACATTACATCACTGGTATTGTAATGATTTTCTTCCTATTTTGCAGTCAACTGGCATTACTTTTCATAAATTATCTACATTGCCTGCCAACCCCTTGTTTTAAGCGCTCAACCTCATTATTCGTAAATTGTGGCTAACTCCATCTGTAAATTGGGAGGGCCAAAAGGAGAACGGAGTTACGAAAGGACAAATGCTATGCGCCTTTTGTCTCTTTCGTCATTCTCGTGAATGCTGTATATCGGTGGAACTTTCAAGTAGATATTTCTGGTTTTTTGTCAACGGGAGTTGTAAGGCTTTTGGCTGGTTCAAGCCGACTTGACACGAACGACAAAGTTTAATATATTTATGAAGTTATATTTTCTTTCCCCTTTCCTTTTTCAAACGTCTGTTCTTCTAACTACTATTTATGCCTTTTTTTGCAGTTAAGAAGAGAGAGAGCGAGAACAGTTCGTTTGTTTGTGTCACATTTTATGATGGTGAAGGTTTAAAATTTTGCTCACGCGTCACTTCTGCCCCAAGTTCTGTTTTTGGTTGGGGACAATAAATGTTGAGGAAAAAGCACTGATGAACGTTTGTTCTTGTTTTGGTTATTTGTTGCGCTTTGTTTCTCAGCTCGTCGGGTTGGGTGGCTTTATAACCGTTGAAATAAAGGCTTTTCGTGTTGTCGCGTCACTTGTTTGTGCCAAGTGATTTTGACATGATTTGTGATAGCGTGGTGCGTTTGTGGAGAGGACCCTGTTTTTTTTTTTAGAAGATGGTGTATATAATATATCAGTTTTCATTTTATTTTTCCGGTATGTAGTGAGCTGAAGTTTATACTTTTTTCTTTTTTCATAACGTCAGACTGATGCACCCGGTGATGGAAAAGGAAGACACTAAAGTACATGCCGTGTTGTGTTTGTGTCTCCCTGTGTCGATTCCTTGTTGTGAAGTGTGTGATGCTTGAAATTGCACCATGTTTTCGAAAAGTCATCGGTCCATCCGGGGAATAGTCATGGGAACCAGGGGCACACCGATTGCAATATGCAATTGCATCTCTCCCCTGATCAGTGCACATCCATCCGTTACTCTGCCAGACGAGATGTTTTGTGTCCCGGACGTCAATGCGTATTTAGTTACGGGCTGCAGAAGTGTCTGCCGGAACGAAAAAACAGCTCTACAGACACTCTCCACTCCGGCATCGAATGTTGGTAATCTTATTTCAATCATGGTGCAAGAAAGAGGAAGCTTCGTTTTCGTGATGTTGTACCATCAATCCGTTCCGAGTTTTCACTGTCTCGTTAGCCGAATACACACACTCCAAAGCTTTACGATTCATGGGATGTGATTTTCCAACCATCAAACTTTATCTACTAAGCTCTAACTGCTGCTGCTGCTGCTGCAACGGCAAACGGATATCGAAGGCGATGCCTGCATCAACCGTCTGCGCTGAGAGTAACGTAGACAATTGAAGAAGCATTTTCTAATGCTCTGTCTGGAGGTGTGCGTTGGTAGGAAAATGTTTATTCAGACAGAAAATCTGTGTAGTTTTGCTAGTTCAGGAAAAACGGAACAAGAAAATGTCCCTTCTCTTTATCTATCTTCCCGTATAAGCGCAAGGAGACGGACGTTGTTTGAAGTACAATACAACACTCTTCCTGATTGTATTTCAACGTTTTTCTTTTCTTCAATTTACGCCACATTTCGTGTAGATTCCATGGGAAGACCTTCTTCCTCGGTGTTGTTCTTGTTTGATTAGTGAGCATTAAATTGATTTTATTAATCAACCAATGGTTCATGCAAGTGCAGAGAAAGAGAGCTTTACCATTCTACTCTGACGGTATCTTATTATGGCTCCTTCAACACAGAGAACATGGAAAATGGGCGTCCAAAGTGAAATATTCCATTGAGAAAGGCGGCAATGTTCACACTTTTGTGCGCATTTTTTTTTCTCCCCTTGACTGCGTTTATCGTGTGAAAATGTACACTGCTTCTCTAGGCAAGAGTTGCTCTAGCATGAAGCACTCCCTAGATGATAGTTTTACAGTCACTTTCCTTCTTCACAAGCAGCTTGCTTTCTTTCTTGCTCGGTTGCGAATGTCAGAAGTGCGAAGCTTCTTCTGGTCCCGGTGTTGCTATTCTAATCGAAACCAACGAGGAGTGAAAATGATGAGATTGAAAGGGAAAATGGTCGATCATAGGATCATCGACGAAATCTGGGATAGACTCGCACCACTGCTGTGTATATATCTCGTACGAATGAATAAAGTTCAAACGGTAATGGTGAAGAGAGCAGCAAGATGGGATGTTGCCGACAGGCGTCAAACACATTTCCCATTGACGAAACCAGCTTTCTCTCAACCCCCTCCAGGGGGTATAAGGGGACGATCCTTCTTTGCAACAAGTTTTACGCAGGAAGGAAAAAAGTGTGCATTCTCTAGATAAAACTTTCTCCCATCAGTCGATGCTCTAGCTTTTGTTGCTGCTGGTGGTGTGGTAAGTCTACTTTTCAAATCGGTATTTTACACTGTGGTTAGTTTTTCGAGGTCTCATAGCTTTCTTCAACTCGTGCCAAACCGTTCTTGTCTAGCTTCTTCAAGCACAGGCACCCCACCATAAACGGGGTGAGAGATGGTACTAAAACTCACGATGATGACTATCATTTTCGTGTTAGTTTTGCCTTCGTGCTTTCTCGTGCGTCCTTTGCTCTTGTTCGTCGCTGTCGTACGAAGAAACGTTCTTCAGTCGCTTTGGCAGTTGGTGTGCCGCCAATCATGCGGGGATGTCGTCACGAAGTTGAGCAGAAGTTGCAGCTCACATTTCATAAAAGAAAATCGGCTCTTGAATGTTAGTTGCTGCCACATGCTGCTGCTGCTGCTTCTTGTAACAATATGTTGTAACAATAACGATGGGCGACGGCTCCCTGCGTCAGCAAAGGGTTGCGAAGTTTTTTAAGAAGGAACTAGTGTTTAGGTGTAGTAAGGAGGATTTTTTTCGTTGTTGCTTTCTTTCATCGAGAAAAAAAAGGATGATTGACTGTGTACAATAGGAGCTTGATAGGAACATTTTGAAAAATGTGTATCACGATAGTCTTGCGATGAGTTGGGATGTTTTGGTTTGAGAAAATAAAAAGGAAAATTAATGGTGGCTAATAAGTAATATATGCATCAGGATATAACCGGATGTTATTGATTTGTATGGTGCATTTTGATTAAAATAAGGAAATGATTTTTTTATTAACATTTTCTATCAAAATTCCAGAATTACTTAATCTTTTTCTATCATTTTCCTGAACTGTTGCATTATACTACTGTCGAGTATACCCTTTCGATTAAAGCTTCCGTATCTTGAATCTCACGTAATGTGCATGCCAAGCAGGGAGCACAAATAAAAGAGGTGAGAACGAACAAAAACCAAAAAAAAAATAAATAAAAGGTTAAGCGATTTTATCGGTTTCGTTGCCCCGAAAAATCCGATAACCATAATGTACACCAACTCCAACACCCAAGTAGTACGCAGGCGGGTCCGGTCTGGTGCATTTCCCTCTGCCATTTGATAGCTTGATCCCGGGCGGGAAGACAACGACCAGCCTCACCAGAGTTGCCGGTGCAAATATCGGTAACACTTCAACTCGCAGTTTTAAACCGGAGCCCACTCGACATGGGTTCAGTTCTTCGTTTTTTGTCCCTCTCTCCAAGAGCTCTTCATTTTTCCCACCACACCCATTGTGGGGGTGTGGGAGGAGTGTTTTAAAAAGGACCTCGTTAAAAATGCATAGCATGAGTTTAAAATATTTAAATAGCTGCTACACAGCATTTACACCTTTCTGAGCGCCTTTTACCAACGTTTCCCTCGTATCGGTTCGGTTTGTCGGTTTTTTTTCTTGGTCGACGTTGCGAGAATGCATCTCCTGGTGAAATAAGATTTCGTTCGTTTCCTTCCATTGTGTGCTGCGGGTGTGCAAAAAAAGAAAAAACAGAAAACAAACAATACGTCTGATTTTGTGAAGGAAAATTCAAAAATACACCTTCCTGCTAGCAAATTTCATCCTCTACCGAGCGAAAGGTAAGGGTAAAAGGTTCGCTGTTGACTCCATAAGAACCGAGGGATCGTGCTGCTGCGTGGGAAAAAGCAAAAGATCAGGTGCTTAATGCGCTCGACGAGAATTTAAAATAATTTTTATCCTCGCTTGTCTTTCTTTTGCTCTGCGATTTCCATTTCCGTTCTGCATTGCACCTTTGCAGATGGTGTGGCGCGCTCTGTAAAGCTGTCCGTTTCTTTTTTCTCTCTCTTGTTGCTTTACTTTTGCTGGAGAAAAGGAAACCGATGACGCTGCGAGCAAACAACTCTTCCAATCGGGGTAGAGACACAAAGTAGAGACACTTTAGCCCGCTTTGTACTGAAGGAAACGAAACTCGGGTTATTCTTTTTGCCTGATACAAACGATAGCTTTGTACTCTGCTGCATCCGAATGTAGTGTTTTTTGTTGTTGGGGGTGAGTTTTCGTACATTCATTTATATCCCACCACCCATCTGCAGGCGATAGTGAAATGAGCAAAACACAGAAACGCCAGCACAACTTGTGTTGGTTCTTACTGTGAACAACGGTAGATGGACTGTTTGTGTATTGCTCGAATATCCCACGAAACAGTGCACCATAATCAGATTCCGAAATCGTTTAATTTTGAGCTTAGAGGCAAATTAACCTACCGTTTTGTTGTGTTGCGCTTCTGGTGTACTTGTGTAGTTTTGTGTGTTTTTTATTTTTCTTTTCCATTTTTTTTTACATTTTCCTTTGGTAAGGTGAATTTCTTTTCGCCCACTGCAAAGAGATGGAGATTACAGTTCTCGAAATATAAATCGATTGCAGTGTTTTGGGAGGAGATTAGCAAAATGCTTGCAACAAATCCTGCAATGATAAGGGAGCTAGATTACGAGAAAAAAACCCTAATTTTCTTATTTGTTTTATTATTTAACTATTGCCATTTTGTGCCGTGCATTACGAATTGTTCAAGTACGTTTAGGAATGAAACGTTTGAACTTTTCTTTCGAAGTTTCCGTTTTTTTGTACATTATTTTGTGATCCATCTCTCTTTCTACAGTTCAATGCATTTATTTGCCGATGGGAAGCTAACGTAAGCAGGTTTTGTTTGGTATTATTTTCGATTCATTTCCGTTGTGCAACGTGGCAGGATACCTACTTTTTTCGATTATATTGGTCCGTGCTCTTTCCTAGATCCGATTTCCCAAAACTGCAGACACTTTGTAACAGCAAAGCGTGTGTAGCAATGCAAACAGAGAAACATAAAGAAAATAGATACTTTCGTTCTTGGTGCATCGATCCTCCCAGCTTAAGGATAAGTGGGCGATAGGGAGAAGAGAAGTCAACATGTGCAGTCTCTCTGCTGGGTATATATTACGAGCTACCTTTGTTTGTGAACGTTTTATGTAGCTTCCTTGTAAGATCCGGTTTTTTTTGCTATCCTCCGGAAAAGATATTTGTACTCTGGTGTGGGTTTTACGTGTGGATTGGTTCTGTGCACGTGTGAAGCGTATTGTAATGCCCGGTGTGAAAGTGCGACAAATTCCAGACACATAAACATTGGGGAATACCTTTCGCTGAAGATGACAGCCTTTCTCTCAACTCAATGTGTATCTGAGTGCTATTTTATTTTGTTTTGCTAACACCTGACCTGTAATGCAATCATGTACATTTGGGGAATTATGTGTAAGTTAACTGAAAATAATATAAATGAACAAGGTAAGCTACAAAATTTAAGCTACCAAAAAGTATTCAAATCGTAAGAAGAAAATACGTAACAATTTCTATCAAAAAATTTCTTAACTCCCCTAGAATTCAACTCGAAGAGAGTGCATTTAACGATAGGTTAGAATACAAATTTATGATTTTATTGATAGCTATAGTTGCTTCGAGAAGCATAGTTGCATGTACGCTTTTCCAAAAGAGCTTAGTAAGCAGCTCTAGCTAAAGGTAACAAAGAGACACATCGAGGCGAACTCAAACCTGCGTCAAGCTTAATGACGGCATATCGTGACAATTTGCGAGACAAAAATGTCAACCGTCTGGCAGAAATATTTCCACCGGTGGTAGACTGTGCTAGCGCTAGTCTTTATATTTTTAGGACTAACTTTTCTGGGTCAATATTCGGTGTTTCGAGGAAGATGGTTCCTAGCGTCTAGTACCGATTCTTGAGAACGTTTAGCGCTTAGTCTCTTAGTCGGGCCCCTTTACTGATGGTTCTTTACATTGAGTAACTATCCTCCCATGGGAGTTCCGTGTCATCCATCAGTCCGTCCCGATCGACCAGGTTCGACAAGATGCCATTGAACCATCACATCGTGTAGTGCGCACGTTTTAATGCCCGGGTGCCAATGCTCGAAAAGCAGCTTTTCCGCTTAAGCAAGGAAACGCATTTTAATGAGATATATTTCAATTTCCTTTCGAATAGTTCTCCATCAAGAAGTGCACAAGTATGTTTGTGTGTGTGTGTGTGCATGGGCGGATGAAACTTCACCCGGAAAGCATTTGATTTCCAACTAGGCGAGGCAAACATCATTTCCACCCAGAAAGGCGCGCGATACTCGCGAGAAGATGTGAAAGAAGTTTCTGTTTGGTGCGCGCATCGTAAGAACAGGAAAATGCGCTCGCGTTCACTTCTTTCATGCTATTTTTGCCGGCTGGAAGAAAAAAGTTGTTTATCTTTTCCCTTTTTTTTTAAGTAAGACACTCTGAGTCGTATTCGTGTTCAATGAAGAGAAAGAAAAAAGAAACATCCAAGATGAAGGAAACCGACGACGGTCGAGAGGTATTAATGAAAAATGACTTTCCGCATTAAGTTTGACCGGTGGCGGGCTCGGTGAATGCGCTTTCAAGGAAAAGCGCAAAACTTTCTAAGTGTACCTTGTACGTCGTTTTGCTTTCTTTTCTTTATTTTGAGCCCGCAAGCCAAAACAGATTTTACAGCAAAATCGTTCCTTGCCCTTTGCACCGCATAAAAAAGGCCAGGAAATGGTAGGTTGGTTGGTTGGTTGGTTGGTTGGTTGGTTGGTGGTTGTGTTTTGAAAAACTGCATCGAGAAGTGATAGATTTCTGGGAATGCTTTTGACATTTTATAAGTCGATTCTCTACCAACTAGCGTGGGAAGTGTTCAAAGGAGAAGGTGTGCTGGTTGGATCATAAACTTGTGATGAGAAAGGAAGAAGAAACGCGGAGTTTGCTCTTCCGAAGGCAGTGATGCATAAAAGAAATAATTGAGATTTATACTATGAATAATGCCATGTTATTGGTCTAACTGTCTTCTAAGTTATGTCTCTGGCAACTGTTTTACTGACGAAATGTGAAATTTAATTATACTTCAAATGCCATAATTCTCTTACTTATGTTCTGTTCGCTTTATCTCATTCCTTTCTCCTACAGATCGAAGATGAAGGCAATCACGGAAACGACGAAACACGTCTCTTCATTCTGTCTTCGCTGGCCGCCCAGCATAAGAGCCGCGTTGCGTGCGTGCTGTGCGAGGAACCGATGCTAGTCTTTGACCGCTATCCACTGGTCGACGGAACGTTCTTTCTCAGCCCGAAACAACACAACAAAGGATGCATTGAGGTGAGTACACTGTAGCGAGAGTTCCTGTTTTTTTTGTATTTCTGTCTGGTAAAGAGTAATGATTAATACGTCCGCCACCAGCGGTTGGCAGACCGGGTTCTAGACTTCCTCTAGACTAAAATGTCAATGTCACCGATGACCTAAATATGATAAAATTACTCCAACCCCGGTCCGGTCCCCAACCCATACACGTGCGCGGGGTATGTTTTGGGCTACAAGGTACAAGCAATTCAACCAATGACCATATCACTCCCATTACTCGTCCCTATTCGACCGCAACGTCGAATATAATCGTATGCTACGCTCGCGATGGTCTCCAATGTAATGGGAGTACATTGATTTACTACTGCTTCCGCGCGCAGCTCGCACCTTCGTTCTCAGTGAATTTAGGGAGGAATTTTAGCTACTTTACCTTCCAAAGCGAACAAAGACCCAAACCAGACGACTGACCTGTTGTGTTTTTAGCATGGCGGTTGTATTACACCGTACGATGAATTAATAAACGATTAAGATACGTAACGCTTCTCTCCAGGTAACACCTCAAGCGCAAGGAAGTATTCAAGCAGTGTGCTGTTCAACTGCTGCG
>STHB01001637.1:0-18284 GCA_018908115.1 Anopheles rivulorum | reverse complement strand
CGTCGGGAAAACAGTGCGGGAAAATGCTGCATCAAACACAGCACAACAACAACTGAGAAATGCCAACTGTAAGCAATAACGCCAAACGGCACGGCAGAAATAAAGGAAGGAACGACCATGTGCCACGCTCGTTGCCCGTTGCTGAAGCGCACGGGGATATGATTTCTGGAATCAGCAAGAGCGCCCCTGCAAGCGAACAGACTTGGCAGTGAAGGTGATGAAAGTAGCGAACAACTCACACACACTCGTGCAGCAGAAGCAAGTACCGCCACCGCCGCCAAGGACCTCTGGGCTCTGGTGGTGCCGGAGGAAAAAAAAAACGCCGTTAAAACGATGGTGGGAAGAATGTAATAAGTAAATATTAAATAAAAATAAACAACCGACAGCTGCCTTCGGGGCTGCGAAATCCTTTTGCTCCACTTTTGGCTCCGACATTTCAAGACAATTTACAAATAGGAATGAAACGAAACAAAGCGAAAAAGCACCTTCTTGCCGCGATCTTTGGTGTGTGTTTCTGTGTCCTTTTTTTGTTTTTGCGGGACCGTGCTACGGAGCTTCATGAAAAGTTCACATTGTTGTTCGTGGAACGTTAAACCGATCCTCTTCTGGCGCTTGCCATAAATTTAATTCCGGCTGAGGATAACAATCATTCAAGATCAACACAAAATCCAACCCCAAGTGTAGAACAATGGGCCTTGGTGGGAGGGGGCCCTGGGGGTGCAAACTTTTACCTTCCCACTATGCACGCAAAGTAGGTTAAAAAGTTCCTAGAAGTAATGCAATTTCCATAATCTGCACATAGCACTCGCTACACTAGTGCTGTCACGAGGTTTCTTGACATTTTTTGATACGGCGCAAGTTGAATGCACGGGAGCAAAAAGATGGTTAAAAAATTTTATAGACAAATAATTAGTGAAGCAAGTGATGGGAAAGAAGACAGAAATAAAACAAAAAAAAAACACACACACAGCAGAAAGATCATTTTGTCCTACGTTCGCCTCCTTCAAGCAGATGGATTGCTATGCAAATGAGCTAATATAATTAGAGCTCGCAGCAAAACACACCCGAAAGCGTACATTTGATGCATATGAATGGGACCAGCGCGTCAAGTTTGAGTCTTTTTGATTTAAACTTCACTGCCGATTCGAAGAGTTTCTGCTTCTTGTTTTCGTACTGGCGTTCTTTTCTTTCCTGTTTTTGGCAAAGCGGCAAGGGAAGCGCCCATTCTGTTATTCATTTATTCAGCTGACAGTTTGCACAGTTCATCAACCACTTGGAGGTGGTTGAAGCAAATGGAAGATGTTTTAAGAAAATGCGTAAAAGCGTTATTATTTGCTGTTTGCTAAAGAATCGGATGAATATTAGTGTACTAGAACGTTAAGGTAATAAACTTTTTTAAGTAATAAGGTTATATTAATATATAATTATTGTTGGAATGCTTCCATTTGTGAATGCTTGGAGGTAGGACAGTTAATCTTTTTGTGAGCTATTCATCTCATCGCAGCTTATTCAGCTTCAATAGCGAAGCTGATGATTTATTACAGTAACTCTTAGAACAAAACAAAACCCAAAAACAAAATAAAAATCACTGCAGAAAATGAGAATTGATTTTTAACCAAGTACTTGTACCAATATGCACTTATAACATCAAGAAATTAAATTAAATTTAACAAAAGAAATGTAAATTTGAAGAAAAAGAATAACACTACCTTTTTTGAGGAATATTTATAATTTTTAGAGAGCAGTTCGTAGTGTTTTAAAAAGAAGAAAAAGAAGAATAAGAAAGAAAGAAAGAAAATGAATTTCATGAATGTATTTAAAATGGCAACAAATTTAATTAATGAATGAATAAATTAATGAATGTAATCAAAAACTCCTTTTAAACTCCTTTATAATTCCTTCAGCTGAAGCCACTAAAGTAAAAATATATAGCTGCGGGGCCATCACAGGTGAGGTTTTGTCTCAGCACTCAAAACCTCAGGCGCTCACAAGGATTTTGAGTGACTTGAGTTTTGTGGTAAACCGGGCTTATCTACAAAAGTCTTGAAATTTTTTGAGGTTTTTCTTGAGTAATCGTTTTAACAGCTCCGACCTACCGTCTGTCTTTGTGTCCATGACAACACTGTATGATGTCGTGAACACAAAGAGATCCAACATGACAGTTTGAGTGACTATTGGAAGTGGAGAAATCCTCAAAAAGAGCAACTCGACTTTGGCTTTAAGTGACTTTTTCTGGGAAATGAGTGACTGAGGTTGGTTGAGAAAAAAACCTCAGCTGGCTTATGAGAAAATTTGATTAATGAAAGAATTCGTAACGCCCCATGCTCTAAGGTGCTCTTTTTGAACAATGAAAGCTTTTAACTATTTGTGTTAAATTATTTGGTGTAGTATTGTACCAAACACATCATTCAATTGCATTTAGTTTATGTGTTTAAATCCATTGAAGGATGTTTACATATGTTAAAATAACTTTGTCGTCTTATTTCAAACAATTTTATATCAATGTATCGAAACAAAATCTCCAAAAAATATAATTTAATTAAAAATATGATATTAATAATGTAATTTTATATTGAGTCTAAAATTTTAAAACTAAACTAAACTTTAAAACGAAAAAGCAGTTCAATATGCAAGACTTATGTGTCACAAAGTAATATTTATATTTCGATTTGTTATCCACAATATATATCACTCAACTATTGAAGCGAAACTAGATCAAAAAGGTATTTTTAATTTATTACTTACCCATTTCAGCTAAAACTTAATCTTATGAAAAAGCTATAAATACATTACGTTACCAAGTTTTTAAAATACAACGCTAAACACATATTTAAACACAACAAACTAAACTACCAGGACTTTAAATTGTAACACATAAAACTTTTGCTCTCACTTTCCATTCACTCACTCACTCCACCCATCTTTCTTACCTTATTCTTCCTTGACGTATTAATTTATTTTTACACAGCTAGTTTCACTTGACGCTTCCTGCAGCTAGAACAGCGCAATCCCGTGTCAAGCATAACGTTCCACGTCCTGGGAACGCACACGCCACACAAAACATGCGCCCGGCATATTTATTCTGTTTGCATTAACAGCACACATGCATGCGAACCATACATAAACATGGCGTACAGCGCAACTGCAGCGTGAGCTGCGGAGCTGCTTTTGCTAAGATGCACTCAACGGATTAGCATGCGGGCTGGCGCACGGCTTCTGCACATGACAGCACAGGAAATGACATCACATTTAACGGATTAGAACCGTGGCAGGGATGCGGGCGTTTTTTTTTATGGGGTAGTTGGATGCAGGGGTCAGGATGGGAGTCAGGAAGGTGGTGTGGTGAGGAGGGAGGGGGAGGGGTAAATCCAATATACATCCATTTCGATTTTGCCATCATATTCCCCTTTTTCGGGTAATGGTGTTGGCTACGTTAACCCATGTAGCACCCAATACACCCAACAGCCAACCCACCTACAAGGAAGGACACAAATTTAAAACACATTTTCGGGCCTTTGCTATTGCGTGCTATTCCTTCTTATTTTTTAATTTCTTGTTCGTTTCCTCACTTTCTTCGCTACTCATAAAACAAGATCTACAACGGTTCGTGCCTTCAAGTTGCAGCTCGCGCGAAAGCTCTTAGCGCGATACGCTTCACGTACCCGTTTGGCGGGAAAGGTGAAAGCCAAACCACATCTCCTTATTGCTGCACGGATGTATGCCCGCGAGGGCATCGGGTCGGTTGCTTGCCACCCGTAAGCTTTTGGTGGAAAAATGCACATTAGCGATAGCGCACTCACCCGGTTGCTGGGCCCGTGCTCGGCAGCAAAATGACGACAATGTTGGCATTAAAATTCAATCTACTTATCGCCACTGCCACTCACCTGCACACTCGTGCAACGCGCAATATAATGGGCACACCGTGGAGGGAGGGAGGAGAGGGGGGGAGTGGGGGTGTGGCAGAGACATTATCTCGGAAAATTAGCATTTCTGGGCATTATTTATGCGCGCCAAAGACAAGTTGTCGAAGTTTGCGGCGCCCGGAACGAATGGTGCCGGTTATTTCAGGACGTTTATGGTTTGCGCGGTTGCTTAACAAAAACGCACGCGAAACGGGGGTAAGGCGCAAGGAATGGTTTTCATTATACATGGGCAAGAAAGTATTCCTTTGGCAAACCTCATACCCACAGACCCGAAACAACCGCACCGTGCCTGCGATGGGACGGGGTGCATGTAAATTTGTTGAGAAAAAGCTAACACATAAACTGATAAGAAAATTAATTTAGCCACCATTTGCTTGTGCTTTGTGCCACACATGCGGCGTGACGGCAAATTATGGATAAAGTACGAATAATGATGAGGAAAGCCATTTTTCCGCTTGTTGTTTCGGGCCAGGGTTCTAAGGAATGGTTTCTGCCTTTATGTACAACGGATCGCTTATATCGACTTGGAGCTTGGTTATGATACGCTTTGCCATCAAGAGAAATTCAGAGCACTTTTGGATAAAGAAAAGGTGATCCCTTATAATAGCGCTTTTTACAGACTTCAAATGTAACGCGCTGTAACGCGCTGTAACGCTTTCTTTGCGGATAACAATTATTCAGGAAAATTTGCTGAGATAAATATAAAACTTGTTTCTTGAAATCAATTATTTATTTAACGTAAGAAACAATAGCATGTTTTCTGCCTACAATTCATCTTTTATTGGTATTAATTCATGATTTATCGATATTGTTAATTTTTAGCAGCAAAAAGTTAGAATAAAGACCATATTTTTTCACTCAAATCATGTTTGTTCAAATAGAGCGTTCATTTGAGCTATGACACACTGGATATTTTCGTTATCAACGGATTTTTCACGATGAGTAAGTTTTTAGAAACTGGTTAAAAATTGATTTTGAATATCCACAGGGGTATCCTTTCGGTTTCAGGAACAACAGACAAACGTAATATTTTATTTATATTTTTGGACAATTTTTTATATTGTTGGACTGTTCTTTAAGTCTTTCAATTTGCAGCTTTTTAGGCAGTTTTCCTTAACTCTTAAATGATTTAACAGGTTTTTAGTTCATAACAAAATTATTTCATTACCTATCCTACCATGTTCGGTTCTGTTTATACAGTAAACTCCTAGCGTTTTTCACTTGTTCTATTAGAAACTTATCAAACAAAATATTCAAATTATTACTCCTACGAATGCAGGTAATTTCAGGAATAATATAAATGTTAGAGAAAATGGTTATTTGATTCTGTATATTTGAGATATTAAAAATCTTCTTTATTCAGAATTTAAAATTGACGAAGAATTTCAGATAAAGAGTTTGGAGTAGTTCTTATCGATACGAATTTCCTAGAATGCGTTAGTAATTTCCTATTCCCACCCGCTAAAGCTCTTAAAAGTTGAAATTTACTCGATAAGTGTGCAATACCAATCGCTTCAAGCGTCCTCCAGCTGTCAACGATTGATTAAAACCTCTTAGGATTCTTTTTTATCACACAAATATTTTAATTCCATTATCACACCATTTTCACCAATAAATAAATCAAAAGCTACCCAAAAGAGTACAAATTTATGCCTAAACATTGTTCCGCATTCTTATCCCACAGATCCTCCCGGCGCACCATACATCGAAGGCTACTCGCCGGGCGAATCGGTCCGTAAAGGACAGCACGTGAAGCTGGTGTGCCGCAGCCGGGGTGGCAATCCACCCGCCCAATTGATCTGGTACAAGAATGGGAATCAGGCCCGTATGGCTTACCGGACGACGGATCGGCTGTCGGAAAACGTCTACTCGTTTGTGGCCGAAGCGACCGACAATAAGGCACGGTTGCGGTGCGAAGCCAACAACATAATGGCGACCAAGATACTTAAAGCAGAAGTTATACTTAATGTGCTGTGTAAGTAGATAAAGAGAGGGAGGGAGAGAGAGAGAGAGCATATTTTTGTCAATTTTGTGACATTTAATGAGGGTCATTTGGTGTTCATTGCAGTTGCACCGACGCAGGTGATTGTTTCCGGACCGTCGGAGGCCCGGATCGGCGATAGTGTGACACTGCAGTGTCAGACAACGGCATCGAACCCGGCTGCAGACATTAAGTGGATCGTTAATGGTAAACAGGTGGCAAACGCTTCGTCGAAAGTGGTCCCAAGCCCGGAAGGTAATGCAATTGCAAGCGTTTTTTGAAATAATATTCATTACCCCCCCCCCAAAAAAAAACCGTTGATTAAATACAGAATATTAATACAAATGCATACACTTCCAGGTGGATGGGTTACAACATCCAACATCACTGCTACGGTGGAGCCCAACAAACGTTCGCTGGTTGCTATTTGCCACGGTGTTAATATGCAGCTGCCGGAAAACGTTCAATCCACGCACACCGTTAATGTGCTGCGTAAGTATGATTTCGCACACTTGCAGGGAATTATGTTACAGGATTTACAAGGAGGAAACAAGGCCTATCCGGGGGGAAAATATCTTTCACCGTACCATCCATCATCTCCCCCTGTCAACAGTCCAAAAAACAGCCTCAACACGGCTCGTAGAGTTCATTTTGATGGAACGGAATGTCGGTTTCGGGATAAGATCTTTCGCCTTATTCCCATTTTTCGTCTGTCGGAAGAGGCTGTAGCAGCACAAAGATCGAACGTGAAATATTCTTCCCCATAGTCCCGGGAGAGATTCATCTTTTGTGCTACCTACCGTACCATTCCCACCGACGGTGCCCTTTACCGACATTGATAAGAAGGGGTAAAATGTTCGCCTCGGCTCGACGAACTTTCTAATTAGTATGCAAATCAACTTGCTTTGTGTACCTGACGTGCACGGGTTTTCGGTGGGTTGGGCAACGGCACAATGACAGACGATGGCCGCGGGAACAATAGTGAAAAACCAGGAACAACTGAAGAGCAGTGGCGTAGATCGTTCTCTCTTTCACTGTTTCTTCTTCCTCTATCGTGCTTACATCCCGATACGAGCTTTAATCAACTTGCTGAATACTGCCACAAACAATTAAAAAAAAACCAGAAAACAGAACGCACTTCACCTTTTCACCAGCTCAGTGTCGCGCAGCTGGCAGCTCTTGATGAAACACACAAAGTAATACATTCCTTGTTGTTTTTTTTTTGTTTCACGTTGATAAGCAAAATTCCAAGCAAAACGTTACCAAGTCTAGCCTACCGGTTTATGGTTTCTTCAGCTAAGTAGATACCCTTTTCTTGTATATACGGACTTTCTTTTATATTTTCTTGGTTTGACTTGGCGATACAAATTCCTACGTACAGTCCAGAACCCTGATTTTATCCACCGAAATTTTATGCCCGATGATCCACGCCGGAAGATTAGTACGGAGTCAATTTCTGATGAATGCTCCACATAAAGGATGCTCTCGATAGTATCGAGGCAATGCGAACAATTTCCAGCGATCCCAGTGGAGAAACCCAGAGAAATCCCGCAGAGCAACCAATTTACCATTGATGGTTGTCTCATTGTTCCGTGCAGAATAAAGTCCATCCTCGGAAGAATGTTAATTAAAAGTTGATTTTTCGTAGCAAAACAAGAAATAAGAGTTCTTTCTTAACAGTTAAATATAAAGCTACTACTTAGTGAAACAGATAATTGGTTCAAACTTTGTCTTATTATTACTAAGAACACATTCTAATTTGCGCAGACCGAATAAGCTCTCAATCGAAGAAAAATCTTCACTATTTCAACAGGCTCAACACTTTGAAGCTATGAAATAAGTAAAATCACCATAAATCATTCCTTCTCGCCTTCGCACCCGACACCGTGCCAAGTCTGGGAAAGGTAATTTAATCAGCTTCCAGTTAGTGCCTTCAACGTGTTCCGTGCGATTATCTGCACAATACTTGTACTAATTAATGTCCATCAAGTCAAGGCGGTACCATTGGGACGGTCAAGAAACTTTACCGTCGAAAAGTCGAAGCCTTCGCAAGGCGTACTCATTCCACAAAAATACACCAAAAGTGACCGATTAAGACCCTGTCTGAAGCTGAAATATACCGACGCTGCCGATGCTGCCGTAGCCAAGTTTGTATCGAAAACCGATAAAACGATCTTGTTTATGGCTCTGAAACTCTGCAATCTCGCTTTTTCACGTTTCACGATCGGTTTATGTTGGGAGAAATTTTAAGTGGCGTTTGTTCCGGCGAACTCGTTGCGAACGCGTTCCGGATTCGTTTTGGGAAATATTGTACCACTTAAATCATCCATCGGTTTGGTCGGTAACCCTAGACACCCGTCTAGCGAGATAACTTATTGCATCTATTGTCGTGCCTCGAAAGGTTTTCGATTTCCATGGTAGAAATTATTGTTTCCGAGAGTCAAATACACGTTTCGTTTCGTTGGAACTCTGGTTTAATTAAAACTCATGCCAACTAATGTCTTGGTGCGTGATATTTTGGGAATGAAATAAATCAAGCGTGAGATGAAATAGTCATATTTGAACCATTTCAACTATTCTTAAACAGGGTGGTTATTCCTTACCAATTGGTAGGCTACTACGATCTTAAAACCGTAGAAGCTTTTTTTAGAGAAAAGTTTTTAAACTACTATTCTGAACGCATTTCATACGTAGACAGTGACTTTAAACGCAGTGAAGAGTAGACTCTTGTACTAAGACTACTGTAATAGCAATGTTAATTTCGTTTCATTTTTTTCATTAATTCTTCAAATTAAAACATAGAAAAAATCAAAGAGATTATATTTACAAAGTTTAATGCCAATAATTTAACATGAAGCACAACACGTTCACTAAAATTAATTTAATTTTACTAGCATCTTAGTGAAAACTTTTCAAACACCCGTTGAGTAGAGAATGTTTCATGAAATGTTTCACTGTCTCGTGTCGTGTCTCCCGACTAGTCTTGAATCAGCTCTTTTATAATTTAACTTTTTTAAACCCATTGAGCATTTCGTTCAAATAAGTATTAAACATGTGATTATTTGAAATAGATGCTAAAAGTTTGTATGTTTGAAGAAACCTATTCTAAAATCTACAAATAGATATTTATTAAAATATGAACTGTTTCACATTCGATTTGGGAAGAAAAAAGACCCTATGAAACAAAGACCAAATTGTTTGTTTGTTGAAACATACCATCCAGCCAATATTGCATGTGATTTGCAAATAATTTTGCATCAACCACTGCATTTAAAAGAAATTAAGCCGCTCAACAGCATCTTAGCGAAGGAATCTCTTTTGCAGATTAAAATTGATTGTAAATGTTTGCATAGTTGAGTAGCAACAAAGGAAAAACATGCAAAAGCGGAAAACTACGATGAAGATAAATGGATGTTTGCCTGCAAAAACTAACCCAATCTGCCAAAGTAAACGAAACGCAGCCGAAGCCACCGCACCAACGCGAGCGAGCATCGCGTCGCTCATGGAGACGCCTGGTGGCTCACGATTTCACCAACACGGACGTAAGCACTTCAGCACATTTATCGTAGTTGTGCCTATTCGCTTACGGGCTTAAATATGAGCGGCCCCATACACACACGCACACACGATATCGCAATACTCAAATGCTTCTGGGGGGGGTAGGGGGGGGGGGAGTGGGGTTTCGGCCTACCAGTACCATTTTCGAAAATGGAATTCAATTCGGCAAACTTTACTGCCAAACAGTTGCCTCGTTTAATTAAAATAGTTGTGCCCCAAAGTTCGGTTTCAATTTGCACAAATCCACCAAACGCGCCAGTACCACCGGCCATGTGATCAGCTGGCATAAGCACGTTAAGTTGTCAGTGTCAGCAGTCTGCCTTTCCCAATCCCTTTTCCACCCACTTCCCTTCCTATTCCGCCTTCCATTTGTTTTGTGTGTATGTGTGTGTGTGTATAGCTACGTTTCCTCTCGATAGTGCGAAAAGCGTTTCGCATCCGAGCAGGATAAGCTGATTAAAATTTTAGTTATCATTTAATCGTACCGCCATTAAAACCGCCGACCGGTACAAAAGTGAGCACACGTATAACAAAAAAAGGGAGAACGAACACACAAAACGAAAGGAGCGCGAAAGTGCGCCAAACAGCGAAGAATTGCAATAATTAATCCAACAAAGCTTGCAAACAACGAAACCCAAACGGATCGTTTTTTTTTTTTCTCTGTGCAAATGGAAGTTTCTTTTCTTCACTTTCTACTTCTAACGATGGGAAATTTTAATCCCGTATTGTGCGAAAGAAGATGAGACCAAAAACGCACACCACCACCGTTTACTCGGTAAAGAAGAAAGGATAAAAAGCTGTCAGCGGAAATTAAGAATATTCCTTTTAAGAACTCACAGGAACTTTGCTTTGCATAATGTCTGGGTGGAAGGACAATCAACCAAGCAGCAAAGCTTTAACGTAAAGGGTTTTGTTCGTTATAGTTATGCATGTAAACAGAGAAAATTGCACAAACAAACGAGTGGACAGAAATTCATTTCAAAGAAACACCCCGGTGAACAATCGAGCTTCGTGACAAACGACTCCAATACACCCAAACAAGATCAATTTCCCATTTTACAACTACTGCACACATAAATAACGTCACAAAACATGGTGACACATGTGTGTTTTTGTGTTCCGGGAAAATTGGATCAATCCCTTATCAATCCCGGTACAAGTGGAGTTGTGAAATCAAAATAAAACAAACCTGTTCCGGACTTGTTATTTATTCTTGATCATTTATCAGATTCATTCATGTTGAATTTTTTCCTTTTATTCCAAAATGTAGTGTACGAAGAAATATTTTTAACATTGTGTTACTTTTATGTTTTTTTATGTTTTTAAATGGATTTTTTTTACTTAATACATCTTCTTTCAGTTCCTCCTGGGCCACCGATTATTTCCGGTTACACGGAAGGGTCCATCCTAGCGGAGGGAACGAAGCATAAGCTCATGTGCATTTCTTCCGGCGGCAATCCCTTGGCAACGCTGAATTGGTACAAGAACGATAAGAAGGTAAATATGAAGAATGTGTTGCCCGTGGGCAGTTTGAACATAGATAATAGTATCATAGTACAGTTCTTAACTTAAATATATAGCCACTTTTATAGTAAAAAATTAAAATTTTATTATTAGTAATAAGGTAATTCATAAATGAAAAAAAAATTATTTAGTGGGTAATGTGGGTGGCTAACGCAATTTAACAGTATCATTAGCATGGCAGACAATTGGTATCATTGGTGACAACTGAACGATTTACACTAATATTTATTATGTTTACCGCCATACAACATCATATGTAACAATGTAACAATGATAAAATTACTAGCACACAAAAATCTAAATACACAAAGTTTTACACCGGAAAATGTTTGCGTGAAAATACAAGCACAAGACAATTAAACGCTCTAATTTTAAAAATTATGGTACTCATACATTTGTACAAAATTTCAAAACATTAGATGGTTGAATTATCAAACAATACTTTGAAGAAGTAACATTACATATTGTCAGAAAGTATTTTAAAATCCTTCTCTTTCAATGTTCCTTATTAAAGAGCATCTTTTATACATCTGAATGTTCAAATCCATTTCAACATTTACTTCAAAATCTTCCTTTCATCAAACATAATTTTGTTTACTATTTGCAATAAACAAGTGCCTGTATAATTATGTTACGCACTGTTCATTTTAATTTAGTTTTAATATTTCTAATTGCAATGAATAACAATCGAACATGAAGCACTTATTTGCTACCTATTTGCTCCTTGTAAACAAAACAGTTTAGGCTAATAATCACCTTTACCATTCACGAAACGAATTCACTACAGTAATAGTCACTGCGAAACACAGACCAGAAAATAGCAAAACGACACATGTTGAACGTAGATAGAATAAACATTTTACAGCATAGCACAAACATAATGCTTTGTCGATAGATAAGAATGGTTATAGAACGAAATAGGCAAAACCCTCCACCTTCTGCAAACTAACACCCACTATCCCACACGCAGCGCTTAAGCACAAACGGCGCAAACATAAAAGCAAACGAAGTTTATTAAAATATTTTCCCATAAATCAATGCGCCGGGTTTTTTTTTTGCTGGAACGACCAGGCCAATGTCTGCTGGGGGAGTTTTTTCTTCTGGGTTTTTTTTCCCCACTGGCTCCCACCCACAATTCTCGCATTGGTTTTGTGCTATAGAAATCTTCTAAAACATTCTTTTCCCTTCCATCGTGCGTTACCATTCGCCAAACCCAGGCTGGTGCTGACCAGGATCGTTTCCATCCCGTTTGCCCCTTTGCCGTTTGGTAACAATCAAAGTCACACTCGCAAAGAATAATATGCACGATAATAAACGCTCTCAAAATTGAATTCCTTCCGCGAGCGTTCGGTGAGCAAAACAGGGCAAGGAAAAGCGCAATGCCGAGGCCACTCGGCACACAAAATGCCGAGCATGTGGTCAGAAGCTCTCCACGGGTACGTTCAAAACCGCAGGAATGGCCAATCGAAGCGTACGAACCCGTGAACGGTGGCAAAATTCTACCGCACGAGCTGGCACTAAGCTTCAGCTCGTGCAGCATTTTTTTTTTTTGCCGTTCGGAAGAGGGACACAAAACAAGGCAAGCAAACTTCCGCCCTGGTTGGACACGGACCCTGGTCAGTACGGATGAACAAATTTTATTGGATTTTTGGTTTTTCTTTTGCGCGGGAATTTCGTCCGGATCGGTGTCCCGTGGGTTGGGTGCCATCCTATCGATAAGCGATAAGCGTTCCTCGCAGGAAGTCAACCGAGTACAGCGGTGGGAAAACCACTCGCGAAAACACCGGCACCGGCGAAACCTGGCCATAGCGATATGAATACTTTACGCTGGGTGGGGACCCATCTACCCACCCATTGCCAAAGCCCGAGCCTGGAGTGTGCAAACAAAAGACCACGAATGCAAGCGTTTCGGCGAAGGCGAACAGACAAAAAATATATATATATATATATATCTATATATTGGCCAAATAGCGTCATGAAAAGCGTCGATAATAAGATAAGACTAAGCTCCTCCAAAACCGCCATCCTCCTCCCCCTCCCCCCACCCGTTTTTTTCCCATCCCCGAAGCCGCAGCTAGCAGGCAAGCAGCAAAGTGGAAACGTGTGGAAACATTAAATTTTAATTTATATCATTTGATCCATAAATATTTATAACAATAAAATAAACAATATCTCGTTTATTATTGCCTTTCGATGCACGGGGGCGTGTTGATGGGCTTTAAAGGCGTACCGTAACAAGGCGGCGGTTTCGTCCATCTGCTCTCGAGCCCAACGACTCAAGCGTGGGGATTGTTTTGTTGAGCCTTGCGCTAAAGCCCATACGGGTCGGGTAGGGTGGATATCAGTTGGGCTGGGATGGGGTGCTTCTTCCAACTCCACCATTCAATAAAGCTTACCAGGGGGAGTTTGTTTTGTTCGTTGGGAGCTTTGGTTTTTTTTTTTTGCATTTTTGGGGTGTCGTTGGACCGTGCCACCGTGAGCTCTTACTTGTGCTTTACTAGGCTGGCTTCAACCCGGCCTTAGCAGCAGCTCAATACCGGAAAAGCTGGTTTTATGACGTTTTTCGGGTGGCGTGACGAAGCATTCGTGAAGATTTGCTTCAAGAAGGGCACATCATTCACACATACACACACGCACACACACACATGTTGGCGTCTTTCTGTCCGTGATTGATAAAGCGAAAATTTGATATCCCTTTTCATGCGCTTGGCTTACTCTTTTCTTGTTGTTTTTTTTCTCCTTTTGCTTCTTTTTATTTTGTGTGTGTGTGTGTGTGTCTTCTTCCATCTGTCCCGCTTCATAATCGATACACACTCGCGGATTCACCAAACCGAACCGATCGTACCCATTCGCGACGAGTGGATTTTCGAGCACAAACCCGGTCACAAACCCGGGTAGGCCGTCCAATAGCTTTTCTTATCTCTGTTTTCTTCGAAGCGGCCAACGGGACCCCTTAATACCCGAGAACGGGCGATGGCATCCCACCACCCACGAGCAACCCGGCAGGAGCGTGATTGAATGGTATTAAATTTGCTAACTGCAAACTTTGCCCGTCCACTTGGGTGACTTCTTGACTCTGCCGCTGGCCCCGATGGCATCGTGGCAAGTAGCGCGCTGCCAATAAAATAAAATGTGTCGCCTACCCCCTTTTTTATGGCGGATATGAAGGCGTAAAATGGCCAACAGAAAGGCCATCCACCCCACCCGACCACCCGGGTGTGGCGGGCGTTAAGGATTTATCCGCCCGCGTACAGCCACACGCGTGCACACACACAACACAAGCGAGTTGATGAACAATGAAATGGTTAAGCACATCGTTGCGTCCATACTTGTCGGTGTTGCAGCTTGTTTTTTTGTTTTTTTTTTGTGTTTTGTTTCCTTCTTTTAACATTTTATTGTTCATCAAAGTGTGCATTATGATGTGAAACAGATTTGGGTGCCAGAGCGGCCCATTTTGGACACGGATGGACACGTGTGTATTGGTTCGATTTTCATTCGTTATAAATTAAAAAAAAACACATTAACAGACCTTTGTGTGCTAGTGTGCATTTCATGCGATAACGGACAAAGGCACAAAAATGAAGAAGTATTTGATCGTTTTTGTATTATCAACTGTCATCGACCTTCCTAAGCTCTTTTTCCATATATAATCTATTTTATTTATCATTAAAAATATTTTTATAGTTTTATTTTGTTTCATAAATTTGCTATTAAAACTCCTTTTTAATTAAAAAATGATGTAAACGAAATGATGGTGAACAAGTTTTAGAATAAATTTTAGATAAATACTTCACCAATCACACTGTTGTTGTTTCCAGCAAAGTGAATGATAAAGTGTGCCGAATTGACTACTTTATTCCATAAATGAATGACGCTTACAAACACGTAAGGAAAGGAAATTAAATGTTGGTTATATCTAGGAACGATGTAGCAATAAGTTCCTAGCTCAAGATACCCTTAAATATATGGAAAATCTATGGAAAATTGGTTACTCATCTATATCTCCTCTATATCTAGTTGATTCGCTTCCAAATGGGATGATTTTTTTAAACTTAAAATCATAAAACTCTGATTTTTAGAAGAAATTTTAAAGCTTAGCCTTATGGATAAAGGTTCCATACGATTCATTACAATAACCAGAAATAACTCGCACGGTTGGATTTTTAAATACAAAAAAAAGAAACATCTCAAAAGATCTTCAAACACAGAAACAAAACCAAAAATCGAAAAAATAGTGACAAAAACAAATTTAAAATAAAATTTTGTTTTAGAAAAAGTGGAGTGAAACCAGTTTAATTGTAATTTTCCGATCCAAACCATCCTTCGAAACGGTTGATTCGTTATAAAATTTATCGTTTGATACAAAGCGCCTACATGTATGCAAAATTTGCTGATCAAAAGTCGATCACCCGCACTAGGAAAGCTTCCGAGTTCATTGATTAACTCGAGACTGCAAAGTTTCACTACTGTGCGGTCGTAGCATATACCACACCGACTGGCTAGAAAGTAACTTTAAGTCATTCGATTGCATACTTTAAGGCGCAGTGTACCCAAGAGACGGCTTAGCGTAATAACGTCTGGTGTGGCAATACACTTTGGTGCAGCAATTGGGACGAGACGTTGTTGCATCCAGGTCCAACAAATGTTTTAAAATTTAAATAAAGCAATATCATTACTTTGCTGGCGCAAAATGTTCTACACTTCCGACACTAAAGCAAACATAGCACAATACTTTTTAAATTGATTAAACAACTCTTCAGCCTTTGCACGGTCGAGTCGGTGTCGATCCCACCGCTCATGGCAATGCTGGAAGGTATTGAACCTTTTTGAAAAATGTATCAAACCACCGCGAACTTTTGCCACCGTCAGACACCCGGCAATGGTAAACAAGAGTCGCTAAGTATGAGCAAACTTATAGATCATATCAACGGATCGTTCCACTCCTCCCGGTTGCCGGTAGTTCGCATTTCATTCACTTCCCTGCAGACACCACCATATGGATGGAACGATAATACCCATGTAAGCTGACACCAGACTGCCTGTCGCGCGACCTTAGCTGACGATGAGCTGCGCTCGCGAGTTTGCTCGCATCACATCGTCTGATGCAACACCACACGGTTGATTGGCATGGCGCAATTTTCATTTCATCGTCATCACACCCGCCCGTATCGCCATGCTTTCTGACACGTTTTGTCTCATCACGTCACTCGGTACGGTCGAAAACTGCTTGTACCGTGCGCGTCAACTCGCGTGTCGCGATCGCTGCAGCTCATATGCCGGGCTTTTATTAATATCATTTCATATGTTCATAACTAATTCAAAATTCATTGAGCTTGCCGGTTGGGATACGAATACGGTGTGACTTCTTTCACCCGCGCGTACCTACAACTATTCTGCGAGTCGTTCGGAAGACTGGAGCAGAAAGTAAAAAACACGCTCCAATCTCACTAGATACCATCGGCACACACCGGGTGGTAGCTTTCTTATCGATATATTCCTTCCGTCACAAATCCTCCCTTCACGAAAACTCACTTCGTGCCAGCGCCAAGATATATGTAAACTCACAACTCGCGAACGTCATGAATTTTTATGAACCTCCAAGACAGCACCAGCATCGAACGGACGAAAGCTCGTATCGATTTTCCTTTCCAATGCGTTTTTTTGTTTTGTTTCTCTCTTATTCGTACTCACCTTCTATTCACTTACAGATCAAATCCGTAAGCAAAACGACGGACCAGTCGGTATCGGCCGAGCTGTCGATAAAGGCGAACGTAACCGACAATCAGGCGCAGTACCGGTGCGAGGCACACAATTCGGCCACCGAGATTCCACTGTTCGAGACGAAAGTACTGACCGTGCACTGTAAGTACGGGCTGAAATGCCCCAAAACGATCCATTCGAAAATCGTTCACACGTTCCGTTTTTCGATCTTCAACCGTGTCGTTTATTTGTGGAAACTCTTTTTCTTTATTTCAAACCACCCAAACCAAAAAAAAACCCATCGCCCAGTTGCTCCGGAGACGGCCAAGATACGGATCGAGCCGTCGGTGTTGCGGCCCGGTATCGAGGCAACGCTGATATGTGACTCCAGCTCCAGCAATCCACCGGCAAAGCTGGCCTGGCAGCACGAAGGAACCGTGCTGGAAGGTAAGATCTTTGCCCTTTTTTCTCCGAATCACACACTCACATAGCCACCTCCCAGTGGGATAAAATCTGGAACGAGGGAACGATTTGTGTGCGTGGCAAGATGGAGATTCCATTTCTCGCAGTGATGCGCATCATAATGTGGCAGTTTTGCATACAAGCCGGATTGGATATGCGTACATTTTTTTACACACAAAAAAACCCTAATACCTAGTGAAGCTGAAATGCGCTGCTGCAGTAAGAAATCAGATTCGAATACATGGAACATGTTTTGGAATAGAAGTTTCGTTTTATTGTTGTTTATTTTTTCAATCTAAAGCTTTACTCTCACTTCAAACGCTTTACTTAGCAATTTGTAATAACACTATGTGCCAAAAAAGCAAATCTGAAAGGTTAAAATTTTATCACTTATTTCATCTTATCTTACTATCTTTGTGAGTGATTTTCTAATTTTCGGATTTAATCTAATAATTTTATTATTTTTGTTGAGAATTGATATTTCAACACATATTAAAACATAAGTTGCCAACAATTTTCAGGTAATTTTTTAATTTGCCCATGATGTTTTTTTACGGCAAACCATACACTTTTGAACTCGTCCAAACATTGCTGTAAATATGACACTTTTATAAAAATAAATAAAGAAATTTGTGTTGCACAAGCATGTTGTACAACGTTTCCACATCTTCAAGCCATTTCCACTCCTAGGTAATGCATAACAAGTCGGAGTCTTGTATAACTCTAGTCTTGAGTTAGAACTGATGTTTTCTAATCATTAATAGTTAATCATTATTATGGCCTACGTTCTTGAGCTAGTAAGAGTGAAGCTCTTATGGTCAATTGTTTAAAAGGACTAAAGTTCGAAAAAGTACTGGATTATTCATAAAAAAGAGTAGAACGAATAATATATGGAAAAAATGTATGGAAACTGTGAACCAATTAAAAACTATCTTGAAACGTGTCATAAATCACAGGGAAACCGTCATCATGTCTCGGGAAACCCTGTATTAACAGTTAAAATCCTGAATATCCTAACGTAAACCCTAACTTAAACTCCCAAAAAATGAAGTGTCATTGCACAACTTTAAGCGTTCCATATTTATTTATTAGCTGAATTTGAAGTAAAGCTTTAAGGAAATACAAAAACCAGGTCT
>STHB01001619.1:0-18293 GCA_018908115.1 Anopheles rivulorum | reverse complement strand
GAAGTTTCGGTGCCACCGCTTGAAAAAAGCGTGCTATCCGATAAAATTTCTACCATTCCCATGACGGAATCAATCCTTTGGCTTACAAGTCACTCAAAGGCATCTAAAGATGTCGTGTTTTTTTTTTTCACTTGATGTGCAAGAGCGCCGCGAGATGGAAGAAAGCCTTTCGCTGTGTTATGTAAATCAGGCTGTGTCGGGCTTAAGACCAACGCGAGGAAGCTTTGTTCGCACCTCCTTTGTTTGCCATCGGCTGGACTAGGAGGCTGTGCAAAAATTCCATCCTACCAAATGCCACCGGTAGTGGATTCTTTCCACTGCCTATTGTCTAGCTTAATTGAACCAAGGTCTGATTTTCAATAGGCCAAAACGATTGGCAAATCGCTTGCAAATGCAAATTGCAGATGGAGTTGGAGCACCAATCCGGTTTCGAGAAGAAATTGTTTTTTAGTTTTTTAGTTGTAAAACAACAAACAGTTTCTAAACGGTCAAGCAAATTATAAATCAAAGCAAGGGGAAAGATTCTTCCATTGCAGAATATCACCTTTCTTTTTTAATACTTGTTTCATAATTTTGTTTTCCTTTTCCTATTTCGTTACATATTCTTGGCTGTCAAAAAAAGCATCACAAAAAACATGTACGACAAAAAAAAACTAGCCAACTTATTGGAAAATTATATTCATGGAAGTGAAATATCGACACGATAGGCAATAAAACATGGGACAGAAGATAAAAATGCAAATGATCTAACGAGCCAACGTGCCGCGCTGCCCGGTTTCCTTTGGCAGTTCCTACCATTCCTGGGCGCACGTAATTTATATTTCCATTTCCACCCACCTCTACACACATGTATGTGTGCGTGCGTGTGTGTGTGTGGTTTCCGTGCTGTTCGGTTATTTCTGATTCACAGAACGTCATACTTACTGCCATTCAGCAAATTTCCGCGTATGATGAAGTTTTTTCCCTGACTTCCGGTACGACTTTTCTTTTTCCTCCCTCGTTTGCTCCGATGCGTTCCATTTCGGAATGTGTAAACGAACGGAAGCGAAACAAGATTCTTTCGAAAAGTGTCTGTGTGTGTGTGTTTCTTTTTTTTTTTCTTTCTCGTTCTTGTTTCATCTATCTCGTACTCTAATATTTGGTATCGCCGTTGAAACATTCTGTTCACCTTCCGAGCGAACGAATGGTGCAAAACTGTGCAACAAACTCTATTAAAAACTTTCAGCATAATTTATGTGATGCGTTTTGCTAAGCCAACGTGTGCTGCAACTGTGGCAAGAATGTTTGGCCGTTATACGAACGCAATTTTTTAAATCTCCATTTAAAACAAAAACAGGAATACGTTTAAGGAAAGGTTTTATAACAGTACAAATAAACAAGTGTAAGTAAATCCTGATCGGAGTATCACAGCGGGAATCTAATACTGCTGCGCATGAATAGAACATTCGCTGTTCTGGTTGAAACGAACCTTCTGCCATTGCCACGACCCGTTTGCGTCACGATCTCCGTAGCTGTATTCACATAAATTTCATCCTGTAAGGACGTAAGAGCTCACCAACAAACACTCTCTCACGCTCCAGTCTCACGCGTCTACTTTCTCAACTCACTTGCACCATTCTCATCTCACCTTTTCACGCTCATTTCATTTGAACCTTGCTCAGTGCAGAAGTGAAATGTTTCTCTCACCCGAAGCTTCTCCCGGCGCATGGATGCTGCGTACCTTCGCCCGAGATGGGGAGTTTTTAGTACAACGCACGACCGACCGTGAAGCAAACCTGGTCATAGAACCTGCTGCCGCTTTAGTGCCACCCAGGAAGACGTTTGCCGTGGCAGGCACGGTGTCGCTACGGGCGCGAACAAATAGTGCTCAGATTTACGGAAACGAAAATGTTTGCCCCCCAGTGCCGCCAGATACTTCCATCCGCCCGCTTACCCGCCACCAATCACCCGGATGGCCGTAAACTTTTTCAAGGCCGTATATCCTTGGTGCGGCTTCCATGGGCGGTGCTACGGTGTTTGTTTACAAGTCACATTAATGGCATCGTTGCTGCGGCTTACTATCGCCAGATTTGCAGCGAACACGGCTGCTGACAGTGTCGGTGCGAAAGAAAGCCTACTGCCAGGATGGGGAAAAAGTACATGATAGTGCCGGCGGTGGACGCTAGAAGTGACATGGAATCGGTAGAAGAAAAAAAAGGCTGACATGATGGTGATGTGTCGGTGTAAAGGTTTGTTAACCTTTACGTCTGTTTTGGTGGTTTTTTGTTTTGTTTTGTTTTATTGTGTGCTTCACTACGCTAAACCAAGCAAATGATGTTTAGGTGGATTTGTAATGCAAGAAAGTTGAGTCATCGGAAATACACCGAAAAATTGGTAAGTCACACATCATAAAACTGTATTTAATCTAGGATTAAGCTAAAGGCTCATTTCTCATTTCATATTCAAAATCGTATTTTAGACAAAACTTTGAGTTCATTTATTTCCTAATAATTATATTCACACTCCAATTTCTTTCATTTCCGCGAATTAATTAACTGATGACTGATTAAAGCAAAACAACCTCGCTTTGTTGGTTAAGAATTCGGCGCATGCTCTTCTTATGTGATCTACGAAACAGTTTTGGCTTAATATATTTATTTTCCTATTTCCGTTTGCCTTCAAGGCACAAAATGCTCTCCTATATTGTATCTTTTTCCCCATATTTATCATTCTTACTACTCCAACAATTTCGCGATGGACACTATCTTAAAGTTGTGACTATTAAGCAACGCTCACGAAACAGAGGATCTCTAAAGTGCTCAGCTACATGGTTCTTGAACTCCATTCGAAACGTTCTGTTCAAATCAGTCGGAATAGAAGAAAAGCACACAAGAGAACCATAAGAAGATACATTAAATTATGCTATTTAAATGCTTCCCTACCCTTTTGCTGAAGTACCGTCCATTCTCGCTCACCACGCTGCTATTGTGTGGCACAAAAGCGTATGAAATGGTGTGAAAACGGAAAAAAGTACTGACCTTTCTATCTGATTGCCATTCGGCAAAACCAAGCAGAAGGTGACTGGAAACTTTTCAAACTTGTTGGTGGGTCGTGCGGGGGGAGGGTTTTGTGCCAATAAGACAACGTTTGTGTAGACACAATGCCGGAAGTTGTTTTTGCAAAACGGGTGCAATAATTGTCGCAAATTATCGCCAGCAACGTGAACACCGTCCGTGGAGTGCCTGACGGTGTAAGACTGGTTCGCAAGTCCTTGCCCAACGAAATGGTGGAAAAATTAATGTTTTCCTCGTAAAACTGCTTACTGGATACTGATTTTCGGTCCAAGCTATTGCTGGCATTTGGTAGCATTTGTACAAACAAATTGGTAAAGTTGTAAGTCGTAAGCTAGCAGCACAATCGAATGCAATCTATTCGATCCTTGCAGAAATGCGCACAAATCCCAATAAAAAGAACCCATTTCGCAAGAAATATAAATTTCATCCACGAAAGGGACGGACATGTTTGGCAAATTGTACGAATGATGAATGAATGAGTGAATGCTCCATGCCCACAAACGTTCTTATCGGCTTCCAGGCCCATCCGGCGGTGTGACTTTCGAGCTTACACGTGTGCCCATTTAATTTCCCTGCCAGCAGCAACACCGCAACTCCGTTTGCGATCGGTGAACTACACCAACAATAAGCCCCACGCCCCACTAACAGGGATGAGGATCGCACCCATCACCGGTACCTTTCTCGTCAGAAAGGTCAGGTTATTTTTATTTTATTTTATTTCTTCTCTATTATTGCGCACGAAACAGGATCGCTGTACCAGGCTGAGCGGTGTATGGATGGAATGGAAAAATTGGACCATGTAAAACTGCCCTATCTTGCCATCGTCACCAGTACCCAGTTGCGGCTCTCGAAAGTCAGCGCGCCTCCTTCCATGACTGTCGTGTTGTTGTGCTGAGGCCGTTTTTCGGCAAGTAAAGCCCGACAGGCCCCCGGATGGAAGCTTTTATATTTGAATGCATCCGTAAGGTTACGACCCGGTTTCATTTTCGTGATGCCAAGCTTCTGCCTTCGTCTGGCACAAATTGGGTCACGCCGGTATGGTTTCGTTCCGTTCTTTCTTCTCTGTTTTTTTATTTTTTTATTTTATTTTGTGACAAATGGATAGCCCGTGGGTAGCCGATGAGACCGATGATGCTGACGTTGATGATGATGATGACGGTGGAACCGAACCCCTGTTTTCATTTGTGTGGAAACCCTTTCGTTCGTTTTTCTCTTTTTTTTTTAGCCGATGTGGTGTGGTCGAAACGCAAAAATAAATTGCTGTTACGTGAATCGATTAACCATAATATGAACTCATCGTACCGAATAACCCCTTTTACCGTTCGCTATATCGTATTGCTTATCGTTTCGGTGTCGGCATCCCCTTTTTCGAATACACCCAGCCAGCCAGCCAGCCAGCCCGGCCGAAGGTTTATTATTCGCATCGCAGCCAGCCTATCGTGATAAGGAGTATAATAACAACCGCTGGGACTGGTGCCGGGCACAAAACGGGCTTTAATTTCAGCCCAGACTAATGTGAATTTATCACAGCTACAAGACAGTGCTGGCAAGGAAAGGGCATTACTGATATGGGGGCATATTGTGACCCTTTCTATGTTTCGTTTTTTTTTTACTATCTACCATAGACGGATATTATTCATTTATTCTGTAGAACTAGAAACTAGAGCTCATGTGAGAGGCAAGCGAAAACAAAAGTCACATAAAACCCATCATTTTATACGCGCTTGCATAAAGATCAATAGTATATCCGTTTCCGGAAATGAGACATTAAATTATAGTTCGGTGTGTAGCACACGGCGACCGAAATGTGCATGTAATAAAGGAAACATAAAGAGAGAAAACATTACCAGAAAACGTAATCCAAATGAGGCTGTTACACTTGATTGCTTTCTTTCAAAGGACGAGCCAGGCAAAACAAAAACGACATGTGACATTTTCTTTTTTTTTTGTCCTCACACAAGCAAACGAGTTCGGGTGCGCATTTTTTCGCTCTGCACAAAAGGCGATGCAAAAATCAAACAAAAAAAGAGGTTTTTCTTTTTACCATTCTGCTTCTGTTTTGTGTGTGTGTCGAGATTCATCGAGCACAATAAATGCCCGCAAGTGTGGACAGCCACTTCACAGCGGACGGTTTCTTTGCTGCAGCATCGTGCTCTCGGTGAGCTGAGCTGCAGCAAAGAAACCACGGATCGACATCGCTGTCAAAAAGTGCTATGAAATCGGGTTCTTGTTTTTTCGCTCCCTTGCGTTATTCGTACGAAGGTTTTTTTTGTAGCTGTTCCTTTCCACATGCGATCAGCTCACTCTTCGTTGGTAGGTTTTCGTTTTGTTCCTTGTAGTTTTTCCGTATCCTTTTGATTTTTGATTTTTTAGCTATTCTTTTAATCCACTTACTTTCATGAATGGCTTGACGTTTTCGCTTGGCCTAAGATGAGCGAGCACATTTGTTGAAACAAAAATGGAAGAAAAAGTTAGCTTTTTCATTAACTGAAGGACAGCCATGCATGTTAAATAGAAAGAGTATAACAAATACAAATACTTGAGTAGTTTTATAATAACAAGATGAGCAAATTACTATTATGAGAGCAAATAACTTATGATTCATTTGTTAGGAAACGCACGAAAATTTTTGTTCGAGATAAGTGTTCAAGCAAATTGCAAATTTGTGTAATCTCGCAAGTTTTAACACATTTTACTCGAAAAATACTAGAGCACGTTCTTTAAACCATCAAGTTTGCTTGAAAAAGAAACTCATACGAAATTTTTCTTGCAATATGTAAAATGCTTGAAAAATAGTATCATACTTAAGTTTTGTTTCTAAGTGTACATTGCTTGAAAAATAATCCCATTCGAAAATTTTCTTGAGCAAGAAAATTATTCAATTGAAAAAATTTTTAAGCAACTTATTATGGCAATAAAATGTTTATATTCGTTAAGTTTCCAAGCAAATGTACACTACACAGAAAATTGTCGATTATTTTTCAAGCAAATTACATTTTTGTGTGATCTTTTTCGTCTCAAAAAAAAAGATTCGTCAATCGCTTTAAATTTCCACCTAATACCAATACCAATAGCAATACCTAATACCAATTGCCAGAACGGAAATCTGTTCCCCAATGTAAGTTTGGTTTCGTTTCCAGTCGAGTTGTCGCAAAACTTTCAAAGCCTACCGCACTAATTCCCACAACCCTCCGAATAAGCAGCCGAAGACGTACGGCTTGTCAAGGATAGCTGACGAAAGAGCGGATATTTGATTAAATCCAACATCTGATGTGATTAAAAACTTCCTCCACCTTCCTCCCCCCTCCTCCCCCCCCCTCTCCTTCCTACGCAAGAAGTAAACCGAACGACGCTAAGACAAACAGGATGTGGTACCGGTGTTCAAACTGACAAAACCACCGAATGGATGTGCGTGTGTGTGTGTGTTCGTTTGGGCGCGAGCGTTTTCCGTTTCACTGCGGCGAACGATGGCGAGAATGTTGGATTGATTGTTTATAATTAATTTTCGTGCCAGCTTCCTGTCGATTGCCGATAAGCATGCCGCAGCAGCAGCCGGTTTGCTGTGCTATTTACACGCTGCTAACTGCCGGTGCGCGGTGTTGTCGGACGTGAAATTAGAAGCGACAAATGTTACCATTCTAATTACACGCTCCTTTACGTTGCTCAACTGTGCTCTAGGAACGTAGAAAACGGAAACGTATAAAGGTTTTATCCATTTTGAACAAACATTGTACTGATTGAAGTAACTTAAACTTGCGATATTTCGAGCATGTTCCCTTGTGCACTGATTGCTGTTCTCATCAAAAATCTAAAGCTGATCAATTGATAACTTGCCTTATATATGCAATTCACATTCGTAACACCTATCTTCGCTTGATGTTCTAAAAAGTCCCCTTGCATTCTAAAGGCATTCCACCTAATCTATCAGCAACGATCCTAATTGAATAACTTGTATCTGCGACCAATCGGGAAGCGTTCATTTGTCACTTTGTGCATTCTATCTTTATCTTTTAATTAAATCA
The DNA here is from genome assembly GCA_018908115.1 of Anopheles rivulorum. Taxonomy (NCBI): domain Eukaryota; kingdom Metazoa; phylum Arthropoda; class Insecta; order Diptera; family Culicidae; genus Anopheles; species Anopheles rivulorum. Next base: position 11,218 of record STHB01001619.1, on the reverse strand, counting down.
TATGTTGCACATCATGATTGGTCAACCGCATAAAGGTATCCATTTGTAGCGCAAATTTACAGTTCAATGCATTCGAATCAAATCAGATGGTTTAGTTTTACCTAAAAAGTCTAAATTTCCTGTTAAATTTTAGTCAAAGTATGTGAAACTATTTAAACTTTCACATTTTTAAGGATGCGTTTCAGCGGAATTCTAATGTTCTATTCAATTTGTATGTTGGCTTGAGACCATTTGAACCACTATTATAATTAACAATTAGGGTATTAATTAGGTTAAGTATTGGTCTTAAATTCGCAGTATTATCATTAGAGTGAAATGAAATAAATAAAATTGTTTTTAAACCACTTTAAACTAACTCTGGGCATAATTCAACAATCACGACCAATTAGCAAAACTGCTTTATCAAACAGCACACAACATGTTTTGCTATTATCTGTAAAGAGTTAAGTTTCCAGCACACAGCACAAAAACCAATTTTTGCTGTGCCTTCCAAATTAAGTTTTCTGCAGTACTACAAAAAATGACATATTCCCATTAAACGCTCGTAGCCAATTCGTACGCTGAATGTCACCGATGGACAAAAACGCTTATTTACATTTACACCATAAGCCATTTTCAGTACGATCGAGTACTGTTGTATGTAAAACACTCCTTAACTATTCCTTCGACCGACCGGAGTGGAGTGGTCGCCAATCACAACCACAAAAAAAGGCTAACTAAGCAACAACCACAAACCAGTCAGCTTGCTTTACCTTAAAATCGAACAAAAAAGGGTTTGACACAAAACAAGTGGCCGGGCCCTGCAAGAAAGGGTACTATTTTATCGTAAGCTCGATAACCCCAAAAACCTGGGAACGATCGTTGAGCGAAGCCATACGCCTGGTAACTCCCCAGAAATTTGTACTCGCAAAACCGATAAGTATAGCGTACAGCGGAAAAAACACCCAGACACAGTGAATAGACAAAATGTTGCCCTTCGGATAGAGTGTACACTTAATCGTGTACCACTAAAACATCCCTCAAACCCAACCGGATGCTGTGGGACAGGAGGAACGGCAGAGACTGGAGGAAATATTCAGCTCGCTAGAAAATGTAGACGATAACGACCAGCAAAAAACCCACCCCTTGCGGACTGAGTGAGCAGAAGATAAATATCCGACTAATTAAGATAACAAATTGGATCTGACCTTTGCAGTACGTCGGTTGGAAGCGATAGGGTAAATAAAAAGGCCACGGTTGATCTTTAGAGCATACTTGCCAGGCGGAGCAACTATTTAAAGAGCGCACAAAGCTCGCTTTTAGTAGAAACGTGCTCCTATTTCTATACGCTTATGCTATAGATGCTTCTGAAGGTGTAAAATTGTACACACCATTTAAAAGTTTAAGCAATGAACAGTCAACTAAATATTGCCATTGCAATGTCTTCCATTACTACCTCTCCATAATCAGAAGTGCAAGTACACCCAAGTACAAAAATTTTCCATCCCAATCCGGCACGAAAGTGCTTTCAATTTCCATCTGAAATGCAACTTATGCGCCAATTATCCGCATATTTCGCACCAAAGTATGTAGTTCCTGAAACGTTCCAAAAAAAAAACTGAAACACGAGCAAACACTTTAGATAGCCTGTAGTGGCATCCTTTTATCGGATGAAATCAACAGTTAAAAGTTGCATACAGGCCTGAAAATGAGCCCCATACTTCAACTCACAAGCTCGCAAACGAAACACGATGCTTGTTTAACACCGGCCGGATTACGCCGGTTTGATTCGGTGTTCGGAGAACTATCTGGACGAGCAGCGTTGGGAGCTGGTGTAAGAACGCCACTCCTAACGAAGTGGAATACTTTCGTCAATGGGTTTTGCCGTTCGCTATGGTTCTTATAAAAATGTTTTAAACCTTTTTTTTGTTTGTCCACACTTTTTTGATGTACATTGAACAAGTTTATCGGGAGAATACTTTTGGTTTGGAGTATTTTGCTACTCATTTTTCATTCCTGAAGCTGGTGGAATTTATGTCTCTCATCTGTTCTTATTGTTTTCTTGGAGATGAATATTTTCTCGATGAGATTTTAAATAAAATTATAAATTTTTATGATATATTCCTCTAATGATCCTCTACTTATCTTCCTTTCCTTCGTAACGGTTGAGTTTTATAAAATTATTAAAAATATTACTTAACTACTATTTGTTCCTGAACGGAACCAGAACGATCAATCTTGCTTTCAGCTGAACGCTGCGATACTAAAACGATTTTAATAAAACCCCATTTCGCATGTACCGTTCGCTGGGAGGTTTACTCCGAGTGCCCGTGTGGTGTAAAACTTTTCACACACCAAAAGCACGCGACTTTACGCTTATGATCGTGCATAAATTTTGCAATCCGTACCATGCGAGAATAAATAATTCAATATAGCCCGCACGGGGGTTGTTTTGGCCCGGCATCGAAAAAAAAACCTAGCCAAGAACGCATTCCGGTGTACTGATTCGTACGCTGAACGGGAACTGAAATATGGCGCAACCGTGTACAACCACACCTCTGGCAGCAAGGAATAAAACAAAGCAAAACCAAACGGTTCCTGCTAGTAGCTCCATCTTTCTTTTTTCTTTTGTTGATGTCAATCCCGTCCAGGCTCGGGATGTGGGCGTATAATCCTGTCTATCACCTTTGGCATGGAAAGTACAGAAAACTGACGGAAAAAAAATAAAAAACCGGAACCGAATGCTACCCATTTTCCATGGACGGGTCGTCTTTTGCATGATTGAGGCAAAATTTCCATTTAAGCGATTTTTATCACGCCCCAGTGACAAACATCAATCAATTTTGATAAAGTTTAACACCGATAAACGCCGTGATCGCACGTCACCGCACCGTCGTTGTGTTATATATGTGTATACGTCTTTTTTTATCATTGTTGCCGTTGAAACTCCTCCAAGTGAAGAACATGCGAACCGTTTCATTACATTCGAGGTTACCCCGGTAGCACTTTTTCGTACAACCGAAAATAGGCCTCCAGGTTTTTTTTTGTTTTTGCAACAGAATCGTTAACTTGTTTCAGTGTTGTTCGCCACACACTTTCGCTTCCCGCTAAAATACTATGACGTTTCGACATTTTGCTTCTGGCGTACCCGTTTTCGTCAACATCGCATCAAGGTGCCAACCGGCCATCGAGCGATGGCCTAAAGGAGGCGCTCGTGGGTTTCGGTCGAGCTTTGCATGATGCGGGCGTCTAATGCCTTACGGTCCGCTAACGATCGAACAAATCGCAGTCAATCGTAACCTCCTGCATCATGCACCCCGACGCTTGCGTAACGTCCACCGTGTCCCTTTTTTGTGCGATTGACAGCGCACAGGAATGCGTTGGCATGCCGACGCTAATGTTGGGAAGGCAAACGATAACGGTGGCGTACGCCAAAGGACGAACATGTCAACGAAACAGGCGGGCCAGGACGTTTCGCAAACGATTACAATGGAATGAAAAGGAGGGGGTAGGAGGAAATGGGGGAAGTGAAGGGAGCGAAGGGTTGATATCGACATTCAAACATGTCTCGGGCACGAGGACACGAGAAGCGATATTTGCAATTTGCTTTGTTTCCAAAGACATTCCGCTCGTAAAAATCTTACATTCATAAGATTTGTACAACTTGCATTTTTTGCTCTCTCTTTCTCCTTCTCACGTCTGATGGTTGGTGATGGCAAAGAGCAGATACAACATGTTGCAAAATATTTATTTTTTATTACTTTTGCTTCATGGCTTTTCCCCCTTGTCACACATCACTCAACGCTTTCACGCATCAAGTTTGGTTGAAGTGGGTATTAAAACAACTTTCAATCAAGCATCAAACTCACGGCAGAATGGGCAACATAAACTAGCAAATGGTATTTGTTTATTGATATTTATTTACAGTTTATCGTTTGGAAATGGAATTTCTAGCCTTTCTAATGAGCCTGTAGATTATAGCTTTTATTTAATCTTGTGCTCCGAGAAGGTTCCGAAAAGGGATTCGGAGTTGTGAAAGTGTGGAGCAGCCAATTAAACGTCCGACACGCCGAAAACTGAAGCACTCAAACTCCAACTCTATCCCAGCTGGAGTTGGGTCACTCCCTCGAACTCCAGTAAACTATCCCTCATTAATCATCTAAAGATGTTAAATCTCGCGTGGAAAAAAGGACAATCACCCAGTTGGGTAAGACCCAGTTGGGTGCGCTTAAGCCACGCGTTAAGTTAGATCGTTTTAAAGGTTTCATCGCCCCGCCGTAGGTGCTTTTTATCACATGCTTAAAATCCATTTCCCGGCACCAGGTGGCACAGCGGTCGCTCAACAATGGTAAACATGTACCACCTAATTACATATCATCAATCTTAATTAGGCGTTTGGCCGGGAGCTGTATTGCTGTGCGCTGGTACACCTGCCCACAATACGCTGTACCGTTAAAATGGTATATTTGGAGGTATCATTGTCTACCAGTTCGCAACCAAATGTGTTCAATTTGTTGCTCCAATCTAGTGCCAAATCGTATTAAATCGTTTGCATGGGGTGAGCGAACCATCGATACCCCGTGGAACGCTAGGTAATTTAAGCAAATCATCTGGATTAGTTTTCCGGTTCGATTGGACCAATTTTATTGTTTGTAGCTTTATTTCAGCTATCATGTTTTCTTTTTTTATCACACGAAAGTATATAACACCAAAATATATGTTAATGTCTACGCAATAGATTTGAGATTAAACATTCTTTTTAAAGAGTTGAAATGGGGTAAAAGAGTGGTTGTATGGATTAAAACCTTTAACCCACTCTCTTGAAAGTTTCAAACCAACATAATTTACTTTATTAGTCCTTTAACTACTCCTTTGAGTTCTATATCACTCACTCTCTGCGGCTAACTAGCGACTCACTCTTTTTCGTTTTCACTCACTCACTCCTTGCGCTCACTCTTTTGCGTTCACTAAATAAGGATGAGTTGCAGCTGATCGTATTTTGTATTGGGATTTAAAGATTTATTTAACTAATTGAGTTGAGACACACAAAATATATTCAAAAATTTATTAATAAATTAAATACTCGTTGTGACGAGATAATGCCTTACATATACTAGTCGAATTGAACTCGCGCACTCGCTCACCCTTACTCAGTATGCACTTATCTACTATACATTCCAGTTATTTCTATAACAACAAAGACTCTTTTCATCCAAAGTCGCTTTAATCGAAATGGGCTTCACTTTTCAGATGAAAAGAGTGATAGGTAATATAGTATAGCATTTCTACTAAAAAGCCAATTGTGCAATTGTCCAGTTTTATAGCATAGCACAAGCATAAATGTTAATTATTATTAATTCAAATGAAAGCTATTTTCAAACTCATTTGAATTTATAAAGATTAATTGTTGCCGTATTAAAGTTGTAAGAAATTTTACACCAAATTGCATAATAAACCAGCTTGCAATCGAAAGCTACGCGTCGATTCCATTCACCATTTCATTATCTGAAGCTTAAAGCTTCGACACAATCACACCTTCTCAGCTGCGGCAAGAAATCGTAAAATTTATAGTTATTCCAATTGCACCTTTAGCACTCGCACCCGCAGTTTGTTTACATTCGCCTCACAATAAAAGGTTTATCACCCCCAATTCCAGACCAAATACGAACTCGTAAAAGAGCGCCCCACTGCTGGTCGGGTTGTCTGGAAAACAGAATTGCGCTGGCACACTGGCCGCAAGCGTTTAAATGATAATGGAAATGACTTAAGCGTTCGCCCGGCATGCTCGCTTTGCTATTTACTCGGCGGGTCACGTCAAATTACCACGGTGAAGACATGCAAAACAACAGCAATTAGCGCGCGAGGTCAAGGAGCCGCGGTGAAGGTGTCTGGGAAGCAATAATCGGATCAAAGAGCACACGAGCAACCGTTCCACTCATTAATGCATAATATAGTGTGCAACTGTATGAACAAGGGTCTGGACAAACATAACAATTCATTTCACGAAGCAAGTCAAAATTCGCTTAAAATAAAAAAAAGCGAAAATACCCAGATCTTTTACTTGCGTTTTCCGTTTAAATCCAGCATCCCTTTGTGGCGTTAACTTTAACCAAACGATTATGGCTGGACGAGCCGTTTTTTTTCTTTTCATTTTTGTTGCGTAAATTGCGACATTCATTTTTCAAGCTCAAGGTTTTATGAAACCAGGATTAAATTTTAATTAAATTTTATCCCAAACACTTTGCCAAGTTGCCGTGAGTTACGCCGTGCAGCAAAAAGGTGCCCATTCTTGTTTTCGTTTGTTTTTCTTTTTCCTTTCCCAGTGAAAAGCATCCTTAACGCCCGGCAAGTTGACGCTTTCCAAGCTTCACGCTCGTGTTTTAAGAATGCATGGCACACGATCGTTTTGCAGTTGGCCATCCTTAAAGTGAACTTTTTTTCTGTTTTATTTTTCATTTGAATAATGGCTGGGAAAAAAATCGTCCGGTGTGGAACAATAGGCGTACACTTTCGTGCTAGCGTACCCTAGCCGGGTTGGTAAACAATTCATTTCGCTCGTTCAATTTTAATATCACCACTTAAGTCTAAACAAAGCGATCGATTTTTCCAAAGTATGAATAAAGTATCGGTACGAATAGTAGCTTAAAGCGTTGTTTTATTTGTTTGTTTTAGGGACGTGATCGATGAGATCCATAATTGAGATAGAAGCAATAAAGCTACAGTAGGAAGATTTGTTTGTATTTCATATTTAAGTGTAATTAAATTATTTTCTAATTAAGTTTGCATAAACATTCTCTTAGCCTGAACGCAGTTTTCATACAAACAAATGTTTACAAAAGTGTTTGTGTTCTATTGCGCTAATTGGTTGTCCTTCTTTCGTCAATATTTCCTGTATGACAGGTTGATGATGAAGCGTTCAACAAATAATTCATCATGTTCAACAAGCCAAAGTTTCTGCACTCATCATGAAACAAGGCAACGTGGTGGTTACGTTTCTGCTTTCAAGCCCAAAAACACCATCAACCGGTGGCTGCTGTTAAGTCCGCAAATCCGTAAACTATTGATTTTCTGTCCCCCGAAACGAGGCCCCCCAACAAATCCCTATCTTAGCTATCTTAGCTGGAAAACAACCTATTGGCTTTTGCTTCCGCCAGCCGATGGCCACGGTTTGTAACCATATCCGACAACCTGTAGCAGTGAAATGAACCATTCGTCACGCAAATATCCTTACCTTATTTTTTTGCCGGTTCGTTAGTCACGCAATGCGAACGCGAGAAAACTGGAGGCACCCAGGCTCGGTTACACCAAACGGTGGTACCGGAGTTGGTTGCGCTCTTTCTTTTCTTTCGGTTCGGCCGATTTCCCATACGGGAATAATTGTTTTGGCCGGAAATTGTTTTCGGTGCGGTCGAGCAAGTTTAACCTTTCTGGCGGCAACAACGGTAGCAACAGCTTGGGTGCGTGTGCGTACAATCTTCTTTGTAATGATTGTTTGGTCAAAAATTTTCCACCCTGATGCTTGGCATGCTAAGCCTGCCCGTTTCATTGTTTCCGCTCGCAATGGAACGGAAAAGCGGCCGGAAAAAGTGGCGAATGTTCGCTGTAAGCCATTTTTACCACGGAGCAAAAGGTGTTTAGCGTAAGCTGTAATCTCCTGTTGGAATGGGGGAAGTAATTTCCAGCAATCAATCTACGGCGAAACTGGCGCACAATCTTGCCAGAATGCGATGTTTTTGCAATGCAACCCGTTGGAAGTTTATTGAAGCACCATCACAATTATTAGCAGATGATGGTTTCCGCTATTAAGCTTACCAGATTATTTTTTAGTGTAATAGATGTAATATTATCAACTTGTTTTCCTATTTGATAACTTCGTTTCATTCATCATAAAAAATATTTAAACATTAAACAATCTTATTGACTCATTTTTAAGATAATAATCATAAACTTGTGAGCATCTTTTCATCAAAAAATTATCTTTTAATTTCATTCTTTGTATTCTTAGTATCGATTCTATCTCTTACATGCTTCAAATCAATATCATAACTTGTTTAACAACACGATTACCAAACATGCGCACTCTAAATGCATCGTTACGTAGGTGTAAGAAGCTAACAAAAATGCTGCAGAAATTCAATTCAATAAAATGCTCTCCAATATCTTCACCACGATCACACCAGAGTTGCCACTCGACAAGCCTACACGGTGCGGATAATCAAACGGCAGCAAATTACATCCCCTTGGAAAACAAAAATCGATGAAACCGTTCCAATGAGGGGAGTGATGATAAGGCCTTCGGGTCAAATAATATTGTTTCTTCAGTACGTTATTTGGTGCAAAGTAGGCACTCCACACCACCATTGCTGCCCTGCAACATGATTGCAGACATTTCCGACCAATACTTGCAGTAAGGAAAGCGCTCAGCTTGGGGTCGAAAATCTTGGGAAACGAAGCCGCTTCCATACGGAGTAAATGGGGATTACATTTGCTTGGCTTGGGATATTGTTATACCATACCACAACACTCTAACGCTCGAGTAAACACGATGGAATTCGCACTCACGAGTGAATAAGCATCGTTTGAAGGAAAACATCCCATTTGAAGATAAATTTAGACATTGATTAAATAAAGCGCCACTTCCAATAAAGAACTTAACTGACTGGAGATGAAATTTATTAACAGCAAAGTAAAATATTTCATTACAAAACAAAAACAAATAACGTTCATTTCCTTCTCGTGTTGTCTCATTTATGCCATCTATTTCATCTTCTCTCTCAATGTCTATTAACTTTAGTTCATGCTCTTAAGTGCCTCCCGAGATGTAGTTTTATTACACATCTACTGACGCTTCTTGTATGCTTTCCATTCGTTTTGCAGTTTGCAATCAATGTTTCCAATAACTTCCCGTTCAGCTACTTCGGCTGCAGTATCAGCATAAGTTCCTGACTATTGTGAGGATTTTATCGATAGGAATGCGTTGCTATGGTTGGAATCGGATCATCTACATGTGCTGCTTGTTATGAAGGTAAGCTGAGTTTATATGCTGATCTTCAGGAGAAAACGACTTTATTTTTGCGTTGCTGAATTTCCTGAGGACCTTCATATCGTTGGCTTTGTAAAGTACTCCGAAAAGAATGTTTTTTAGGTAAAGAATTGAACATTTCTAACTTGGTCAGTAAGTCTTGGCATGAAACTTTCGAAAAATTCTCTTAGCAATATTAGACATGTTACAAAGCTATTTCAATAAACTGTTTGATTACTCCATCTCTTGATTAATATTTAAGAGATCCGACCTTTTTCTTATCACATTAAGACAGATAGCAATATGCAAGTGTTCTTCACACTTTATGGCAAAGAAATTTTTCACATTACCAGCTACATAACGCAATAGAGACATCCTGAAGAGATGCCCCCGGGGTTTTTGTTCCAGATTAACTGCCTACAAGTCCAAACAGAACTCATCCTCATACACACTCAAGTGAACTCTTCTGTTTTGTCTCATTGCAAAAGCTCTCGTGTGCTCAACCTCATCACTGCAACTCGGTGAAGCTCCAAAGGGCGCTATTCGTTCAAGTGTGTTTCGCGCTGTGTGTGTGTGTGTGTGTGTGTTTCTTGCACTGTTTCTCGTCTTGTTGACGAGTTGTTGCTGAGTGGCGCGATGAAAAGCGCAGCCCTCTTGGGCCGTTGTTGTGCGACTCTGCAGCTTTAAAGCGCTTTACTGCTAGCGCTCCATACTGATGCCACCTTCCACCGAAAGGGGTGAACGCATAACAAGGGGGTGATTTCACTGTCCCCTCACACCCCATAAACTTTCAACATAGCAACATACAAACGCTTGCAACACAGGGAAGCGAAGTTGCTGATGCGTTCCATACAATGTGTATGGCCGATCCAGAAGAAAAGAATGCTTCAGCTGAAGAAGGCCAAAGACCAGCTGCACTTGATTTTCAACGCTACATGTTCTATTTTAATGGTACGAACCGGTTTCGAGTGGTTTGTTTTTTTCCTGCTGCTGTCCTTATAATATGTCATGGTATGGCAGCAGCACCACAAACACGACATCTACTAACATCGGTCTGTAGTCCCGCGAGAATAAATGCTTGGTTTTGTGCAAATAAAAACAAAAATAAAGCATTAAACTTACAAAGTTTTTAAGATGATTATTTCTAATATAAAATTGCAATAAATATAACAAAACAGCAAACAAAAACAAGCTCAAAAGAGATACATTACCAACTTTGAAAACCCCTAATTACTGGGACGGTATTTATGCTAACGAAAACCATGGCAAACAGGGCAACATTTTAATGCTGCCACTACTCGTTCTCTGCTGCAATAGAAATGCAAAGCCATCGGGAAGTCGAAACTGCAGGTACGGGCATTTGCAAAATTAGCTTACGTTTGCATGCACGTTGTTCATTTGTATTGCGTTCTGTTCTGTCCCTGTGTACCGCTCATGCCTCGTTATGGCTGATACTATTTGAGGGATTATATTATTTCCTCTTGTGACTTTCCAAATGCCATTCCTATGGGCACTCTTCAAGCATGCCGCACCGAAACCAGACACAAACGAAACTGGCAACATATGTGTGCTTGTGTGTATGTGTGTGTATATAGGCGCAAGTGGTGAACTTTGTGGCAAACCGCAAAAGAAAGTTCCACCGAGCGACCGGCCGAAGAAACAAAACGTCAGTGGAGACACCGCAATCGGAACCGCAAAACTACATAATGAAGCGAAAGAAGCAGCAAACGATCGTTGCAGGGTTTAGATATCTGGCCCTCCCCTACTACTGAAAAAGATGCTGGAACAGATGCAGCAGCCGCATGTTGGGAATGGTGGAAAAATATATCGCCGCACCAACCGAAAACCCGGAAAAGTTCCGTTTTTTTCCTCAGTTCTTTTTCCTTCTGTGTGGCTGTGAAGAACGATAATGAAAAGCTAATGGTATAAGCTGACACAGCACACCCGGCACATGTTTCGCACTGTGCCGTGGTGTAGTTGTGAGATGAAAAATATTTTATTATCGCCACCAGTCGGATTCGGCTTTTCCCTACAACGCGGGACCACGGTGTGGCTGGTGCTACTGCAGTGGCATCTTATTTAATACGCCAAAAAAACCGGTGTGCATCGACTCCATTCGCCCAAAGCCTATTGATAGGTTGGATTTTCTATGCCGCTCCCTCTAGAAACTGTCCGACAAAGTTTAACTGCAATTGCGTTTGATCTCGGTAGTATCGA
>STHB01001610.1:0-18297 GCA_018908115.1 Anopheles rivulorum | reverse complement strand
CCTTTAATTTTTAGTTAACAATCAAAACTATTTTAAAGTATTGATAATTTGTATAACGTTCAAAACATCATTGAACAACGCAACAAGTTTAAAATCGAACAAATGATGGAGCTTAAGAATGTATAAGCCGAGTTACTAACAGCAGGTTGAAAGTAACGCCAACAACTCCAAGCACATACACACCATAAAGAAGAAGACGTCCGTTGGCGGTGGTGGACGCTAATGGTCCTCCAACAATAAACACACACAAAATAGAGAGAAAGATAGAGCGAAGCAACGAGGAGAGCACAGAAAGCAAATGGACGAAGGCGATCCTCCAAAAGAAGCGGATCGAAAGGCGCGACGACGACGACGACGACGACGACGATATACACAGAGACAGAGCGACAAGGCGGAATGGAACCCGAAACCTTTATACCACCGTTGGAACGCACTATCCCGCGGATTACACACTTCACAATCTCCCTTTTCTCCCTCGGCAACCAGGAACACCATCCACCTTCCTTTACGATCAAACCAAATACGAACGCGACCTGGGGCAGGTCTTCTGCCACTACCTATATAGGCAAAAGGAAATACTTCTTTGTTTGCTTTCCATTGACATGCCAAGGGTTACAAAGAAAAAGAGGAGTTGCACGATTCACGTTTGTGCTCCTTCATACGTGAAAGGGCTTGTTTTTAACAGTGCAGCCATGCGTCTTAGATAAACATTTTGAAAGGTTTATTCTTGTATATTCTCGTATTTTGAAAGGGAAACGTTCGTATATACAAGCAATGGTTCTGAAAGACAGCATCATCAATCATTCAAATATAACGAAAAAAATAGCCCAGCTTCAACTAGACTTGATCGCTGTTTTATCTCTACTTGCTAGGCCGATCAAATGGTAAGAAAGGTAACGGCGTGATCTAACAACACCGCAAGGTCTTGGTTCAAATCCCACTCCGACTATGCACTTTTACGCACCGGATTAGTAATATTAGGTGAATAAATGGAAGTCATCTGATGACACCCTCAGGTCATTATTTAGGTTTGGCGAGAGGGTCATGACCAATATATGTTTGTATGCTACACTTGTGCCAGTTTTATTTGCCTTTCTTATTGATTAAACCCCGGTTAATAATTAACCTTACATATTTATGCTTAATTAGCAACAATTTCTATAACTTTTCATGATTGAAAGTTGATTTTGATTCACCATAATTTACCTTGGTTACCAACCACTTATTCAGAATATTTAAAAACGATCCTACACAGCTAGTGAAAAAAAGCAAGCATGACATCACCAAAACCCTGTGGCCTGCGTCTGTACATGCAGTGCCATCCACCAACACCACGACCGATAAGGAAAGCAAACGAGGAAGATCTTGCGGTGCAACACATCAAGGCCCGCAAACATGGCCGATGACGACCGACAACACAACGGCGACGACAACGATCCACGGATACTAAAAAACCATTACCTATCCCAAGGCAACAAACCTCCACCACTATGTGTGTGCTCATTCCAGCGATGATTCGCGTGTTTGGTGCGCTCTGGTTGGCCTCACTAACGGGGTTGCTGCTAATCATGTCATGGAGTGCGCGAGCGAGCGGCTCCATTTGTGTTAGTGTTTGGTGTTTTTGTGTGCGTTTGAATGAAAATATAGAGTGAAAAAAAAACCATCCCTCCATAACAGCAATTGAAATCAACAACAACCGTTGGAAGTCTATCAAAGAACAGCCTACCGGAGCGGCTATCACTCTGTGCGATGATAAACGCGATATTTTAGAGATACACAGCAATAATGGCAACACAATATTTGCTGGTCGCAATTGTAAAAATGCAATTCGCGGCGAAATGGAGCCGCGCGCACGCGACTCGAACAAATGCGTCGCTTGGAAAAGGACGGCAAACATTGATTTCTATTTTCAGTGCGAACCTTTTTGGAAGGAATAGACCATTCGTAATTGTCCTTCGAAATGCATTTTCGCTTGTTTGTTTGAATTGTTTTCTGTTTTTTTTTTTGTTTGTTATAGTGTCTGATGCATTTCTAGGTCTTCCCACAGCTACCATCAGCGAGCGTTTCGTCCCCTTTCTTTCATCCACCAACAACATCCAGGCCAGTTTACCCAGCGAGAAATGAAGGCGGACCACGTGAGTGGTGCCGGGCTGCGACGGCGGCAGCAAACGTGATCAAGTCCCCGACCCAGATTCGATCCAGTTGCAGCAAAGCTGCAGTTTGCAGTTTCAGTCCGTTGCGTTAAAGGCTTTACCACGACATTGCAATTACTCGCGGAAAGATAAACGGCTCTGGGGGTGCTTAGATACTCTTGCCTAATACACGGTAAACGTATAAAATCCTGCATTCAAGGGCAGGCCTTAGTGTAGTTTTTTTCTAGTGGTTCGATAACCGGTTCGAAGTAGAGCAAGTAGGAAAAAGATAAATAAAATTTTATTATAAACATTGGAAGATTCTACAATATATCGTATAACCCAGATTTCGTTAAATACGATACACGGTGCGGAATCATAGAACAAATAAGTAAACATTTAATAACCCATTTTTTATCGTTCTACGTTTTGTTGATTTTGAGCTCTAATCCCATTCATCGATATCAAAAAAACGTTCCCACATAAGTACAACTAGACGAGAATATCGCAATGAATACCGAATTAATTGATATGAAATTTAGCAATAATCTTAGTTTACTTATCAACTTTCATCTAATACAGCTAACTTTATCAGTTAAAGACTTTTTTTTTGGCGAAATGTCCACCCTTTGTCCCACCGTGCGGTAGTGCACCAGCCATTAGAACGATGCAGTTTTACTCCATTCGACGTCACAACCACAGAGAAAGAGAGACAGAGAGAGTAGTGGAAAACTTTGCAGCACACCAACACAAACACGGCACGAATAAAAACGGAACACAAGCAAGTGCACATCAATGGCATTGGGCATGCAAAACGAACAAAACAAGAGCATTTGTCGAACAAAAGAGAAACGTAAACATGCAACATCCAACAGGGCCGTAAACGCGGCATTTGGAATGTGTTTAACTAAATGAGGAAGCGAACAAAATCAAATCAGTTAAATTATTTCGAAGAAAACCTCTTCCAAAATTTATATGTTATCAGTTATGTTTGTAGAATTATTGTACAAAATAAACGTTTGATAAGATGTGTATCTTAGTTTTCAAAAATTATCCAAAAACTAAATCAAAGTTTAAGAGTTTCGCTTTCTTACATCAATAGACATATAATTTCTAAGTCTTCAAATTCAAGCAAAGCTTATTTTTTCAAATTGACATCCATTTTGTCGTTTCAAATCATATACTTTATAAAATAACTACCCCAAAATAATTGATAAGATGATTTTAAATATTAAGATTTGCACGAAATGTCTATGCAGCTCGAAGCAAACTAGCGTACCTGTTATGTTTAAAACATTATTTCCTAGGCAGCTTTGTGTAGGTAAACGATATATAAATCAAAAAAATGTATAAAAAGTTCACTCACACCTGTTTCGGTCGTAAGTTGTCTGTTGTGTTTTCTGAAACAAAAAATAAAAACCTTTGCTGTACAAACACACCAGCCCAACCCATTTCCACCTGTTCTCGGTACGACACGGCACAGCAGGAGGACAGAAAAAAAAGCAGCTGAAGAACGCTCAGCTTTTCACGCCAGCCCCCACCAGCGGAAATGAACACAAGGAGAAAAAAAATGGAGGAAGCAAAATAAACATCCGCGGCGCAATGGCGACCGAAGGGCGCGCGCGCTCGCTCGTACGAAGTGTCGACGCGCCGAATGCAATAAACGTTTGACCTACATTTTTGGCTTGTCTTTAGCAGTTGAGTTGCCCGCTGGTGAAACACTTCAAAAAGTATGCGCTTCTTGATGGCCCTCTGCCCCATGATCTGTGTACCAGCAGCAGCAGCAGCAGCAGCAGCAGCAGCAGCAGCAGCATCGTCATTAGCCAGAGCGCCTCAATGGCAGTGTGTGAGAGTTCCTCTTGGGTTGTGTCCCGGATAACGGCGGGCACTTTCTTTCCTGAATGCACCGATGCACACACACACACAAACGCATGCACAAACACACAAGTACGGCAAGATCCGAGGAAAAACCCAGGAAAGATGAGGTGACAGTGGGTAGCGAACCGAACCGGGAAGCGAAGTTGACAGGATGCATTCATTGCATGGCATCTCCCGTCTATCCAGGAAGCGGATGGATGCTAGACAGACCCGAGAACTAAGGAACGTTGCATTTCCTACGGTTCATTTTTTTTCTGAAGAATTCGCCTTTTGGAATTATATGTTTTTTTACGGTAGAAGAAAAAAAATAGGAATTAATTTTTTCATAAGAGTTCTAAAGAGTTTCTAAAGAGATTGAAAGGACACAAATGGACACGACGTTTAGTACGTTTCAGAATAAAGACTTTAAAATCCCATGTTTCAGTGTATTCAACAACAGTGTATTTACAACCAAAATTCGACACATTTATTTTGTTTATTGAATTGTCTTATTTTTTAAGTAATAAATTCAATAACTAAATAGCTTTTAAAGGATTATGACTATTAAAGTTATAATGTTCAAAATGGAAAAAAAAGAACAAACAACATATCCTGTTTAAAATCATCATAATAAATAATGTAATTTGGGGCGGCCCGGTGGTGTATTTGACAACGGCGCCAGTTCCTAACACGACCGGACCGGGTTCAAATCCCATTCGGACCGTCCCCCCGTAGCACGGTCTGACTAGCCTGCTACGTGGTAAAATTAGTCTAATACGGCCAGTTCCGTTCTAACATACTTAAAAAAAAAAAAATAATGTAATTGTAAACTGAATATATAAAAAAAACAAGTTAACATTCAACAACGAGGTACATTTTCATTGAAACGAAAACGATGTGATGATCGTGAAGATCAAACATCCACACACATCAACACAACAAATATCTTTCCGTTGAAATGTAAGGCACAAAAACGGAACAGAAGCAACAGAACGATGCACCAGAAAAAGGCCAGAAACATTTTTTCCTTTGTGTTTTGCGCGTTTTGTTCACTGGGTTGCAAGTTGCATTCCGGGCAACCGTGATGGATGGAACAACAAAACTTGACGCATACACACAAACCCACCTGGGGTTTGTTGCGAAGCACCAAGATCAGGTGGCAAAATGAAGGTAGGAAAACCGTCCAGACCGTTTGTATGTAAAACACACCGTATGGGAAACCGGGGCGAAACTCAAACGAAAGAAGAAACACAACGCGTGCAGCAAATGGAGAGAGAGAGAGAGAAAAAAAAGGAACTGTTGGCGGTGGTGAAACTCGGAGGAATAAAAGACTCGGAGGTGGTGTTAAAATGATGCACTGGCGGTGCAACCGTGTGCATTTGATACTCACAAACACACACAGCAAGGACGATCATGTTTGGGTTATGGAGGAATCGTATGGCTGCTTACCTTGGATTTTGCTTGGTGTGTGGTTTGCTTTAACCCGGCTAGCAGCTTCTTCGGTTATTGTTTCGGGTTCGTTGTTTGCTCCCGATTAAGAAAACAAAAAAAACCATGTACACCTAGCAGCCGTACAGAACGCGTTCTTCTAACAAAACGGTGTTGGGTGGTTCGTCCGTTTTGTTTTTGTGTATATGTATATATATATATATATGGGTGTAGGCTTTATACACTATGCATCGACGGAAGAAACTTCTCTTCACTTGGCAGTGATACGATTACGATTTGGTGTGTTTGGCTAGCGTACTAGTGAGATGCAACTAGCTACGAAACATCAGACCATTTTTTTCTGGATGGTTTTATATCTTTCTTTGTAATATTAAAATTCTTCCTTCACTACTTGCACTACTTTCTGCTTATTACCTATATATTAGTAGGGGCAGCTTTGTTTTCATTACGATCGAGTATGAACACCGAGGCACGAACACACATATGCGATACGCATGAACGGAGACGCACGCACTGGCACGGCACACTTTGATCGTGGAGATCCACACTCTCTTGCTCTCTCCCTCTCTCTCTCTCTCTCTCTCTTTCTCGCTCACACGCACACACGTGTTGTATATGTAGTATGGCGGATGAAATGATCTCAATCACATCCAGAAGCGGCCGATAAAGGTGGATGTAGATGGTTTGCTGGCACAAAACTTTTCACACTAGTGTATCCTGGGTTTATAGAAGATTTGCAAGAATAGATTGAATTATCAGTGGTTATTTTTTTGTTCTTTTATATTACACGTAACAAAAGGTGGGGATGAACTTGTGTGAAGAACTCCCACAGAAAAACACCCAACGCGGAGAGGGCCTGAAGCATCTTAATGGTTTGTTTTTGTTTATAAGAAAACATACATGTGTGTTTCGTGTGTGGACGGTGAGAAAGCGTTAAACAGCGCGCTGGTGGTTCGAATGACACCATTTTTCTTGGCGTTTAAAAATACACACTCACAAAAATACAAAGCAGCAGTACAACAAAACGACAACAAAAGCTGGCGGTGTGTTGGCGCTGTTGCCGCCACGCTTGCTTTGGGGGGACGAGGTACGATTTTTGAGACAAAACTTTTCACCTCAAATATCGCTTTTCTACGATTTCCCACACGAGCCGCTAGACGTTTTGCTTTGTTTTTAATTTTTCCTTTTTACTATTACTTGTTTTTTTTTTTAATTATGATCACGTACAAAAAAAAGCAAGCGCCTTGCCACTTTTTCATATTTTTTTTCTTTTAACTTGACGAAACAACTAAACATCACACATAATCGAAGAGCGATAAAAATGGTACCGATGCTTTCATGACCTTCCCAAACATGTAAATCAGACCAACGTCCAAAAGAAACACCATCGTCCGCAAACTTCGTTTGCTTATGTTGCTTCTGTTGGTGTACGACGTGTGCGTATTCTTGCTTCGAACGATGACGTACATGGGTTTGCGTATGTTTGCTTATGTGTGCCACCGAAATTCGCATCACACAACAACAACACTGCTACACTTCTCCGTTGGCTTGTTCTAATCAATTTAAATAAATGAATAAAAAAAACAAGGAAACTCATCGTGCCCTGCCCTCAATAACAGATTTCCCCCTTTTGCCCCCTACAGGCAAAGAAACAATTTTTGGTCAAACAGCACACATACACTCCCATGCACTCATCAAGCCAGGGAATATAAACAGCTTTTGTTAACGAAAAAATATGCGTTCAATGAAGAAGAACAAAAAAAAGGCAACACACTCCCTTTACGAAGACGAAGAGCACACACAAAAATGTTTCCCGTGAAAATCCGCCAAACATTGGCAAACCAAACCAAGCAACAACAATAAAAACAAAAACGGGAAATGTACACCATTTCTTTCCATCTCTTTCGTTCGCTCGCTTGTATGTGCTGCCCTGGCTTTGCCAGTGGAAAATGATGGCGAAAAAATGCGCTAACGGTGTGAGTAACAAAATCGTGAGGCAGAATGAAACCTGGCATGATTTTTCACGCTCTATCCATCTGGCACGCGTGCACAAACACACACACACACACATACACACACCCAGAGGCTCACAATTGGCCCTTTTTTCCACCCCATTGATACGTCGCGGATGGGACGCACAGAATGTGCCACCCTCTTCTTCCATCTTCACACAATCATCAACCCAACCACCACCCCCTTTTTTCCACTTTTTCCAGGCAAGCAGGCAGGCCGTCCGTGAGCTGATAAAACGATGACGTGCGGAGCGAGCGCAAGATGAGAATGAGACGGTAAGGTGAAAGCGCCTGCTGTATGCTCGCGCTCGCTCGCACAATTACGAAACGAATGCACACAGCAAGCGCGTACCGTTTCTTCGTGTGCTGTTGCTACTGTTACTTATCTACTACTACTACTACTACAACTACTACTACTGGTCCGGTACGCCCTGCTGCCTATGGCACCGACATGCACGCATACACACGCACACACACACACATGCTCCACTCTCGGAACCGTTTAAACGCGTTCACGCACACGCATCCTACTACAGCGCTTGGCTAGTAGTAAATGCACGAATTTTCACGCAAGTACACCAGCCGCACACGCACGAACGCACGCACGCTAGCTTGGTGTGTAAAGAATGGGAACACACCTTCGAAAACACACATAACACCGCACACTGCACACATACACACACACACACGCGCGCAACGCCCGCACTGCTCGAAAGATTTACACAACGTTTTGCCGTACCGATGATGGGATGATCATAATTCTGCTGCACTTTTCAAACGCTTTTCAGGTGTGCACTATACACTATACCAACCGGGGGGCAAAGGGTTGCAAGAACACGATGATCGGTGGACAAACAATCGATTCCGTAAGCTAATCACACTGGCTTCCCTTTTTGCTACCGTCGCGTTCTGTCGTACCATCCCCCTCCTTTCGCACCCGACCCGTTCCGTTTCGTTTTCACTTTTCTTTCCGTTCCTTCCCTTTTGCCGACCGCTTCATCAGACCAAAACACCCGAGCAGCGTGACGTGCGAGCGTGACGTCCGACCGCGCTGGTTTTTCGATTCGAATTGAATCAAGTCGCTCTCATCCGCCGTGCTGATACCGTGCGGGGAACCGATTCGGTCTTTTTTTTTATTTTTTGTTGCTTTTGTTGTGTGTTGTTGTCCGGAGAGCATTCTCATGCGCTCTCACCTGAGAGTGCAGGGCTGTTCGCGTACGGTTTGGTTTCGCGGAAAGTAATTTTTTGAATGAATTGAAAGAAACCGGACGTAGGCTGATGAGTTGTAAGTTGTCTGATTTCTCGCAACAACAAAAAAAAAAAAACAGCCAAATCTTTACCAACACGAGTGCGATTTGTTTTGCAATGCTTTCGCTAGAAGCTTTTTGTTTTAGCGCATTCAAACGCAGTACATTTGCCATACAAAATGCAAACAGAAAACTGTTTGCTGTCAATGCAATGTAGTTAGGGCGAGAATCAAGGAAAAAATAAAGAATAAATAATAAAACAGTATATTTGCTTAATTCTTACGCAAAATGTGTTATTCATATCGTAAACTTTTCATGAGCAATAAAAACAAACAAAAGTACACACTGCATGTTAGCAAAGGACGAACCCTTTAATCTCTCTCATCGGTCCCTCGATTGCTTCGAATGTGTTTTCGCTCACCGTATAACAGCGTCCTTCTCACTTCCGCTCTCAGAGGCGTACGCATTAAAATCTAAACTATACTCTCTTTCTATCGCACGCGCCTGTAGCAACTGCCGTGGCCTCCTTCGTTGTTCGCTCCTTCCACACGCTTTACTATTAACGACTTCCGTTCTCTCGTATCGTTCTCTCTCTCTCTATCTCTCTCTCTCTTAACCCTCCGTTCCCTTCACATTCCATTTTCGACACAAATTTTGCTCCTCTTCTTCCGATTGCTCGGAACCCTCTCTTCTGGTCCCTTCTTCCACGGCCCTTCACACACACACACATGCAGCATTTATGGTTGTGTGCGAACGCGATGATACTCGATGACGCTCCCTTTTTTCCGTCCCCTAATCAAGCGCAGCACACATCAATGGAAGGAAACGAGAGCGAGCGTGCGAACCAGAGCGAGTAAGGTATAGGGGCTGGTCGTCACGTAGGCACCCCGACGTCGAAGAGACAGATGCAAACCGCTGGCTGCACTTTTTTGTTTCCTCTTAATGTATTACGGCATCGATGCACTTTTCAATTCACGATTCGTAGTGGTGGTGTGAAACTTCCGAATGAACACTGCCCGGTCCGGGTGAATCGGTAGTTCATTCATCCCCTTTTTTTTAAGGCATGGGAAACCGTCTACGCTACTTCTGAGCCTAATCTAATCAAGCGACAAACGTTCTAAGCAAACCAGTGGAAGTAGTTAGCATGCAAATTATCAATCCAAGATTCCGAGCGTTTCGCGTCGAGTGTGGAACTTTTGAAAGGAAATTTACTGCATTTTGCGTGCGTCTGTTACGGTGCGGCGGAAGTAGCTCTAACACACATCTAAATAATGGCGGATGTGCTTAGAAAAAGGGGCATTGCTTATCGAAGAGCGGAAACAACGGAAGAGCGCCACGAGAGCGCAACGGAACCAGGAAGTTCCAGGAAGAGACACCAACACACATACGCGCGCGCGAACGATTCCCTGAACGAACCTTTTGCACACACAGCAGAGAAGCTGCTGGCAAGGGCTGGTAAGGGAAACATTGGTAAGGATATGATTCTGCCAGGACACACAGCAGGACGACCTTCTGCGAGCAAATCGCGTTTTGCTTGCGCTACTTGCGCGCTATATGCAATCGATCCAGTGGAAAGCTTATCCCGCTTGATGGGATGCTTCCGGGTTTAAGTAGAAGGAAGCATGTGTCGTTTTGGTATCGGCAAAATAATGTTTAAACGGAATGATGTGTAGTAAAGGAGCGACAATTGAACAAATTCCTGGTCCATTTATATAGTTTTTGGTAAAAATTTGGGTACACGAAAATACAAGCGAATATTTGATAAAATATGCTTTAAAAACGTGTAAATTGTCGAATTATTAAACATAATTTCTAGCTCTCAAACAAATAGAAACCTCCAATAAAGTATTTTTTTAAATAAGTATCACTCATTATCATTATACAAAGGCCAACAGTATCCTATTAACCTTTGCCACTTGCTTACATTTGTCAATTGTCACGCGTTGGAGCTTACCCAATTGACCCAACAAACGTTTTCCTATCTTTTCCAAATCGCCAATACCCTGGGAAATCCACGTAACTGCGGGCGAAAAAAGTGTTCAGCAATGGAATGTTTTCCTACCATCTTGGAAACACAGCAGAAAAGGGGGACAATCATATATACCTTCCGTGCTGCCCACCCCCCTGCACCCCCTTCTGACGAGATTCAGTACTTCGTGGCGATAGAACCGAGCGAAGCAAAGAAAATGGAACGATTCATGAGGAAAATTTGGTCTAAACAACGTAAACATGCGGGAGAAGGACTTATGTTTCTACTGCGCTGTCGGCGACCATGACGTCCCACTCCCCTCCAGGAATGGACGACCTCAACGGAGCAACCATACCGAGCAAAACGGGCCACTTTTCTCTCCAAAATCGATAAAAACTTGCTCCCGTAGGAATGGAATCCCGAACGGAACCCCAGCGCCACGACACTTCCCTGGGATTGCTGAGAAAGTAGAAAAGAGACTTCCCAATATCCCGGGGTAGAGATCCCGCTTATGCGGGAGTATTTCTATGGAGGTATTGGTGTGTTGGGGCTAAGCTACGGTCCCGAACTGGTGGTAAAAAACGAATGGCATGGACGTTTGCTGAAAGGAAGAGAGAAGCACTGTTTACGTGAAATGAGAAAACGGAAATGGTTGTGCCGGTTCCGGGAACCGTTTCCGGTCCAAGCTAATGAATGGACAATTATATGTGCATAGTGGTAGACATTGGGCTATTGGTAACTCCGATGCTGCCACAATTACACGTAAGAAGTGCCGCTTTTCCTCTAGCACTTGGTTGCTTAAAGTACAAGTGAAGTACAAATATGCAACAAATGCTTT
Organism: Anopheles rivulorum; assembly: GCA_018908115.1. Taxonomy (NCBI): domain Eukaryota; kingdom Metazoa; phylum Arthropoda; class Insecta; order Diptera; family Culicidae; genus Anopheles; species Anopheles rivulorum. The sequence continues at coordinate 6,793 of STHB01001610.1, read as the reverse complement.
CTTTGAGTAGAAAAAATGCACAATTTAACCCTGTCCAATTAAGCGCCTTAAGCTATCTACTACACAACTCAATAACAGCAGCTCTACATCATAATATGCCGTTGAACTATCTATCAATAGCAACTGATAGCAACAATATTTACTGTACAAACACAATAAAAATGCGGACAATGTGAAGGTGTTATGGAGGACGCGTTCGAGTTTAAGAACTCACGATGTGGTACGATCATTGTCATACCCAATCGGCAAACATTGTAAACGACTTCACAAATTGCTTTGTATCGTTAGCTCCCGGTGGGGCAAATACCAAAATACAACATGCTGCTGACCGTTTGTTACATCATTTAAATTCTCAGAATGCACTCGTGGAGCTGCTTCCCGAGCTCCAACCTTATTTTTCTAATATTATTTTCCTTCCTATCCCCTTATCGGCAAGTTACGCGTTGGGCCTGCCTGCACGTTATTAACAAATTTCGGTGACATGCGTTCGACAGTGTCACCGCACGATTTCGGGTCGCACTCGCTATCGTTCATTTCATTATCTCGCACACAGGGCTGAAGATGGGGAGGGGGGATGAGTTTGATAAGGGTTTTTTTGTAATGTAGCAAAGTCTCGCTGGTGGTATCAAGGAGAGGAAACGTTACGATTAGTATTGAATCGGTAAACCAATGGACATCGTTAGGCAATGATTAGTGCCCTATTCTTAGATCATTTATCATGATCGATTTGAAAGATCATAAATGTTTCACTTGCTTGAGAAAATCAATAAAATTTTATTTAAAAATAGCAAAATGAAAGTATATATAGAATAGAAATAAAGTAAATATATTGAAAAGAAGTTTTTAAAAATTCTAACTGAAAACCTTAAGATTTTAGTTATATGTAAATCTGTTGCATGTAAAAAATATGTAACAAGAATTAAAATAATGCTTGGATTTTACTACAATTGTGGTTTACAAAATTTAAAACAAAATAGCAGACAATATAAATTTAATAATGTCGACATATGATGCGATCGGCACAAAAGCAACCAAACCACCATATGGCGCACAACTGGTGCATTTGCAACGCAAACATTCTTTACATTTAGGATGATTATAATAATTGTTGCGGTAACAATACAAGCCAAAGCTAATGAGTTCACGATCGCGTCTGTTGAACGCAACCGGTGTCCACATCCGAGAAGTGATTAAGCTTTGGATAATAGGTTAACAAACCTTCCTTCGAAAAGGTTTGTACCACAAAAACAAAGTAAAAAAAAAACAGAAATGAAGAGAACAAAACACTTCGGTAACATTGAAATGACAGGTTGGGGAGGGCAGAAATGTTTGGCGGCGAACTATATAAATATACATACGAAAATCATCATTAAGCGTCCGAACCATAATGCATTTCAGCGCGATCAGGGGGAATGACCATAATGCATTCGGTCGCTACACACCACCAAGCCGGCAGGCGAACACAGCACACACTTTTCCCGATCTAATTTAACCACCGACGAAACCCTGTAATTACCCCAGCTCGAAACTTTAAAGCGTTAGTGTCAGCCCTCACTCAGCACAGCAGAAACAGCAGATTATCCCGAAAAACGAGAGTATCCTTGAAAAGGGAACCAGCCACTGCTCAAACGAATACTTTGTCTGTTTCGTGTGGCTATTGCAAGAAAATTCTATGCGTATGCGTTTTTAGCTCCAACCTCCAAATGCACAACGCGTGTTAGCTAGTGGAACAGCTAACACAACACACTCACCCGAAGAAGAGACGAATGAAGGGTACCGAAGCATGTGTGTGGAAATGCAACCCAAAACGGAAAAGATTTATCGCTCCTCGAAGGCTCCCCAAAGCCCGGGGGCATCGTAAGGTCCCAGTGCAGAAGCTAAACGCAACGAATGAGCAACGCAAAAAGCAACGTGTTGCATCAACGATACGATCGCGACCAGGACAAGGTCAATGTAATCGAACAAGGCCAAAAACTGCTGTGCCGGCCAAAGGCGAAACAAAAGATGCAACATTTGGGAGCATTTGCAAAGAAAAGGCTGTGGCTGGCACCATAAGCCAGGTTCGGGACCAAAAACATGGGCCGCCGAAACAAACAAAAAAACAACTAATAATAACTCTAACTTTCTGGTCCCCCGGCTTCAATATTCCGGGTGAAGCATTGTTTTTTTTTTTTTTTGTTCGGGCATTTTATATCGCGCCCGATTAACCCTTTGCGGTGGATGGCTCACACTTCCCAGTCGATGAACACCGTTGTCGCGGTTTAGATAATGAAATGTGTTTTGTTTTTTGGGTTTGCTTTTCTCAGTTCTTGATTGCAAATTAGGCACAAACTGAGGTATGTATTTCTGTGTTGCTTTTAAAATATTTTCTTAATTTTGTCTGCATTCGTGCAGACTACAACAGTTTCACCTGGTAATGCTCGCGAACATGCTAACTGATCAAATAGAGTAACGGGAAAAATGTCCAAAATTCGTATTACCGGTAAAATTCAAAAACATAAATTACATCACCAAACAGCAAAAGATAAGCTAGAGTGGAATAACTAAACAGGTTTTAAGATTACTCTAACCATTAGAGATATTTCCGAAATGGAAATACAATCACCTGTTATTTTTAATTATGTGGTAGAACTTGGAGAACATGGCGGAGCACTAGAATAGAATAGAACAGCATCAAGCTGTACGACTTAAAATGGTCTTTTGAAATTCTGGTTTGTTGAAGAATGATAAACAAGTAACAGATGATGGTGGATGGAAAAATCGCAGAGCTTATTGCTACTCTCTACTGGTGCTTTTCCAATTTCGCATTACAGATGATTATCTGAGACATTCGGGATCTGTTAATAAGTGCGGATCCAGTCACACACCAATGATAGAAGTGTAGCAGTATGTTAGACTTCTAGTCGCAATATTCAGAGACATTAATGATGTTTAAAGTATATGAAAAATTATTGGGCGTGTTCGAGAAATGAGGGGATTTTTAGAATTTTTTGGAAGGCTTCCGATCAACCAATTATTCGTCGATCGATGGAATGGAAATTTAAATGTATATTGCTTGTGAAGCTATTCGCACATTTTCTTCGTCATAATACAATATTTTTATAATTGTTCACTTTTTTCTAAACAAATCACTTACAGTTTGCACAAAACATGTACCATATGGGAGATTCGTTATCCAATTTGTTAAAAACTCACCTGAAAAGAAAAACAAATAAAAGGTTTGAGTAATTAATAGATGGTTGCAAAATTGAGAACCGCCAATCAAACGCTTTACAATACGCATCAATTATGTAAAATTGCTGCGGAATATAAAATGGCATGTGTCGAGACAGATGTGCTGATACGTGGCTAGTAAACTCGTGCAATTTTACTCATAAAACCCAAGTTTCTGCTGTATATTGTTTCCATCTACTCAAAATATGATCACTGTTAACACTATATCTGTGGGACGAGAATAGATAAATAGATTATGTTTTAACGCTTCAATAAATACAAAACTGTTTCCTGTAGTTTTACGAGCATCGATACAACCAAGGAAAAGTCGTAAAACATCTTCCGCCAGGCAAATAAAGCTTCCCCAAGAAAAAAAAGATAGTAATTTCATCGTAAATAAAGCTTCCAGCATGGCATCACATCCGAATAGGCACTGGAATTTAAGATGATCCAATTTTTTTCAGCATCAAAGCAAGCAATGCGAAAAGTTTCTCCCTTCTAGATGGCATTCTTTCGGCAACCTCTAAATTGAACAGTTCAGTTTTTTTTCAAAACATTTTTTGGCATTTTTCTAAATTTTAAGTTAAACTAAAGAACGTCACAAAATCAGCATGGAACAAACTATCACTTCGGAGGCAAAGGAAAGAGGTTAGTATTTATGGCAGTAAAGCAACAGCCAATCTATGAGAAAGAACATTGTTATACTGTATTGCGTATTGCGTTCCTAGGGCGAAACAGCTTTTCTGCTCTAATGAAAAAGTTCAACGTAACGAAGTCTGCTGCCGACAATGATACAAATCAGATTGTGCCGAAATCAATTAAAGGTTCGTATATAACCAAATTTTCAATCTATAACCAAAAAAAATTCTTCCAATGTAGCTCAAACGAAAAATATGAAAACCAGTGAAAATGTAAACCTAACTGATTTTGAGCAATCGGATTCCGAAATTTCTGCAACAAGCTCAAAACCTCGCGATGTAGAAATTATCCCTGACAAAGAAACGCCTTCTCAGAAAGATACGAATGTTGGACAATCTGAAAATAAACTCTCCACAAAGGACAGTAACATAGAAACGGAACAAAAGGAGTCTGCTGCGGAATCTGCTATTAAAAGAATTCCTATTGAAAAAGCCTTAGATGAATTACATATTATGGATGCGGATTCTATTCAAACCGATTCGAAAAATGTTATGCCAGATGAATTGCCTATCACATCTGACGAGGCGAAGAAAATTGCAGAAGAAACCGATACCATTCTCGAAAGTACTCCGCAAGAAGCTCAAGGACACCTCAGCCCATCAATGCAAGTTGAGACATTGCAAGATCACAGCAACTTACAAGAGCCCCAACCTGCCCCTAACGAGCAAACAAGAGGTCCGCAAGGGGGCAATAACGCGACCAAAGTGAAAATGAACATGTTACCAAAGAAACCCCCAAGCTCGGCGATGTCCCTTAGGGAGAAACAGCAATCGTCGAGCAAATCGAGTCAAAGCTCCTTGTATTCGTCCGGCCCCTCGTCGTCTTCCTTGTGCCATCTGACCGAATTATCACAACCGAAACCGGAAGCACTGCGTACGACATTGATGTGTCTTCGACAACTTCACGGCAAAGATGCGGAACGTCTCGTGAACATCGAGCGTCATCTACGTGGTCTTCGTGCCGGGTAAGTTGGCAGGATATGCAATTATACTAAATTTTACTAGCTACAATAATAATCGTCCATTCTTCTCAACATACTAGCCCGAAAACTAAATCTCATCAGAACATGAATTCCGCTAATAACACAACACGAAATAGAACGAGTAAATCAGCGCGAACTCAAACGAAAACACTGAATGCGGACCATGAGACAGCGTTGGATGAGCGTCAGGCGTTGGATAAATTTGCAGCGAATCTGTTCGCACAGCTGGAGCGAAAGCGAGCACTCGAAAACTATGAAGTCTCCAGGTTACTGATGCCAGTGGAGATCGGATACTATCGGGCTGCTTATGACGCGCTGGTAACAACCTTCGGACAGCCATATCATAAATGCACGCTCGAGTTGTATCAGCAGCTGGCCGGGGAGCTTGGTTTCGGAGCGGAAGTGTTCGTAATGGACAAAACACCAAAGGTTACAAATGTGCAAGCGTAAATAATCAATTTACTGTGTACAAAATAAACACGAAGTAGATGATGATGTTCCAGTTGAAACACGAGGTAGTCTTTAGATATTAATTTCGACTTTTACTGATTAGCAAATTAAATTAAAGCAAATATGCTGCGTTAGCAAAAACATGACATCTTACAGGCAACATCTTCATCTACCAGTATACCATCTTTCCCATCCTTGTAACGTACATGCATAACATACAACCGAAGTATCAGCAATTTTTTTTGCTCTTAAATCTGCTTCTCCTGTGGTAAAATAAAATACAGTACTACAGTGGAGATAATTTATACTTCATAATATTTATCTTTTTGCACCACGGACCACGGTGTACCTGCGCTCATCGTGAGGAAATTTATCTTCCACCAAAGGCATACCAAACCAACCAAGAAGGGTCACAACACAAAACTTCCACAAGACGCCCAGCACATGCGATACGACGAAGGCGGACACGGAGCCAGGTTAGGGACCTGGGTGGGTCATAAATTTTCATTTCCTAGTGCAGAGGAAAAGTATGAGCGAAAAGTAACACGAAACGCCCAAAGCCCAAGGGAAATGGAGCCGTTAGCCAACCAAAGCCAAAACGGCATCGACTTTCATCGGCGGATCGCGTTTTGCTGCGGCCTTTGGACCGCAGAGGAGTAAGGAGAGTTCTCTTGGTTCCTCAAGAAAAAAAAACTGGGAACTGGGAGCGACGGCAAAGAAAATTCAGTCCTCCCTGAAACGTGCAGAAAATCTTGCACTACAAAGAACGGTATCAAGCTTCCGGTGGGGGTTTTTTTGTTAGCTCGCAACCGGAAGTTCGGGATAACCGAAGGGAATCAAATATCTTTCACACCGAAACGTCGCCATGTTTTTTGGCCACACGCGAAAGCAAGGCTTAAAACACATGGCTGCAGAGTGGAAAAAGGTATATAACCTTTCCGCGATCATTGTACTACGACCGAAAGGAAGGAAAGGACACGTTCGCATGAAGCAAAATAGAATTTAAAACAAAACAAAGAAATACAGGAAATGCAAGCTTTGTACAAGAGTTTTTGTACATGCTAGAAATAAACGAAAGCTTCATCTATGTATCATCTTCCTGTCTTGAGGCGCTTCATATTCTCCGTTGCTCGCCGTATCCTCGGTTCGATGCTGGAGAATAGAATGGAAGCTTCACAGCTTCACACCATACGGCCCAGGGAAAATTCCCAGGGTTCAGAACAGTGGTGTGTATCGGCGAGTAAAAAAAACGCTTTCCTTCAAATACACCGAAAGCATGGGGACGTGTAAATGGAGGGAAAGCTTGCGCAAGGCACACACCCAAAACACGGAGCTGGATGCCGAAAATCGACCGGCTGCCGTCGGACAGGACAGACACACACACACACCGCAATCCGGCAAGGCGAATGCCGTGCAACGACCACATAATCAGCCGGTTTATGGTGAAAA
>STHB01001590.1:0-18315 GCA_018908115.1 Anopheles rivulorum | reverse complement strand
ATTTTTTTTTAACCCTGGACATGGAACACAAAGAGCTCCAACTTCTCCGCAAGGCAAGATGCAGATGATCAGCATCGGCGGTACAGCGTGTCCCACACGTCCACTAGCAACATCGTTGCGCAGTTTGTGCGCATTTCATTTTTCCGATTCCAAAGCAAACCTTTTCGAATGCGGAGGGTTTTTTGTTGTTGTACAACCTTTCACCCAGCATTCGATGAACCGAAATCGAATCAGATTGCAAAAGCATCATAAAGAAAAGGAGCCGGGTACTAGGGGTGTTTGTGCGTGTACTTGGGTAGACGAGGGCGTACACTATATACTAAAGACGTTTGCGAAACGGTACCACAAAGTACACACATACACACACGCCCGGCATATGTCTACGGTCTTGAGGAATGAAACGCCCTTCAGCACTACAACCTTCATCAGTAGCGCAGTTGATGTAATGTGGAGAGATAAATTAAGAACAGAGGTAGAGCGTGTTGAGAAGGAACCGACTGCGGTAGTCAGCGAGCAGTTGAATGGAAGGTTCTACACAGTAGCTGAAGGTCTGCTGGTTTGGGTATGGTCTTTTGTGTGGTTTGTAACGAAATCTAATGTCTTCCATCTGATGGTAGGAACACGATGTGCTTCCCATTGGCAGAAGGAAAGATGGAGTCGAGTAAAACTAAGACAAGTGTCACAAGTTGATAGAAAGAAAATCATTCACCCTACATGATCAAGAAATTAATTCTTAAAGAATGAAGCAGTCGTGTTACAGTGGGCAGTAAGATATATAATTTAACTGTTTAATATTTAAATACCATTTTGAAACCTTCATCCCAAGGAAAAAAGACACGAGACCTGAATGTTTGCTTAGACTTTGGAGTAATCTTGCCAAAAACAGATGTACTCATGTTGAAGTGTTTACGTGCTTCCTTTCCTGGGTCTCGGTGCAAGAAAACAGTAAAGAGAAGGAAACAAAGTTGGAAAAGTATATTACCTTACCTTTAGTCGAAAATCGTTCTTCTGGGTCGGATTATCTGCATCGCGGTATCGCGGTAGTAGTCACCCAACAGTCGTAAAGTTCTCCCGTAAAGAAGCTTTCGCTAGTGACTCGCGCTAGTGGAGTGCAACACTCGGTAATGTTGTTACAAATCGCTTCCTTCGTGCCTTTATTCTTGTTTTATTCCCCATTCGGTGTTTTTGTTTGACTCAATACACGACCATTTGAAACTCAAGCAAGCAAGCGAAGAATATTGGTAAGATTACACCGGGTGCCGAGATCATTTCGGGTTAGCATGTTGGTTGAAGAAACTTTACCCATAATGTGTACGGAGCACGGTGTTTTAAAGGTTTTCCGAAGCCACAAACAACCCAGCTGCCAGTGGGTGTGAAGAACATGTGAAATAGGATTAGTGTTTCGACGTTAACAGGATGATTTCGGTGTAAGGTGACGTAAATCGCATTGCATTTAGTATTTAAGTACGGTGCAAATTAGTTCCGGGAGTAGAAAAAGCTCTTCGCATTGGAATCTTTGCTTTGCTTTCGTTTTATGAAAATTATTGAGTGTTTAATGGTGTATTTGATATTAAAAATCATATTTTCAGAAACTCAATTATAATTATAATTACTTTCGAGCAAAACCATCTTGTACACTGCAAAACGAACGATATTTTATAACAATTTCCAAGAAGAGCTTCCAGCTCAATAAAAGCTTCGTCCGTCTAGACAACGATTAATCGCCAACCGCCAGCTTTTCGTCGTGGCGTTCAATAAATTATCCCAACATAATTAATTATTAGTCATTCGCGACTGCTCATTAAATGCTATTTACAGCAAAACACAGACAAAAACCGGGCGCGCCGAAAAATGTAAAACAAATCCCAAATTGCTCAACCTCATCAACCGTCCCCATTGCCTAGCGGACGTTCCATTAATCAAAAACCAAGCTAATAAACCTATTCCCCCGTATCGAGGAATGTAGCCAATTGTTATGCTACACACCGATACGTAAGGGTTGGTTTAGTTTCGTCTTTGTTGCGTCCTGTCGGGACTTGAAGCTAATACAGCCCGATGGACAGGGCACTCGAAAATCATGCTCCGTAGCGTTTCGTTTTCCCTTTTTTTTACGGTGATGACTGGATGGACCAGTTCATCTTTACCCAATGCTACCCAAGCGTGAAGTAAACTAGGACCCCCTTTTTATTTCAGTTCACCCTCATATTCCTTTTTCCGCATTCTATTGTTGTTTTATTTCAAACGATTAGGTGATCGAGCAGTGCCGGCTTTGTACCGGTACCCAATATGGACGCCACCCAACATAACTCACCCCGTGTCTCCATGGGAAGATCATCAAGCGAAATGTATTTAAAAATTAGTTTTTCTTTCGCAAACTTGGAAGCAACGGGAAACATTTGCTCAAGTTTGCTGCCACCGGTCCCATGGTTCCATCTTATTGCAAACATAAACGTTAATGTTCGAGAAGGGTTCAGCTTTGGGTTGCTTTGTCCAACCGTACAAGCGAACGTACGAAAAGTAAAAGGTGCTCCTTCGAAGAAAAGCAAACGCGGAACAAAATGGGCAAGCAAAAATGGAACGAATCACAAAAAAAAAATGGGGACAATAATACGACGACCAAGCACAAGGATACCGGGGAAATAAAGACCGTCCACATAAATGGACACCGAGCGTCCGAGACACGAAGGAAAACAAGGTAAATCCTTGTTGCTGTACGGTCAAATTGATTTTCTTTTTGTTCGACCCCGTTTGGCCTGCGTTTTCCCCCCCCCCATTTTGTTTCATCGTTTGCTTTCCAATGAACTTTATTTACGAAGTTTAGTGCCGGAGTTGCTTGGGCAGCATTAAAAGTTCATTCATAGGTTTTGTTTCTGGTCGGCCGGTGACGATGCCATTAAAGTGATCATCACAGTAAAAACCCCAACCCCAAAACCGGAACAGTGTGTAGCAATAAAAATCAATAAACTTCAGTGAAAATTCACCATTCGATGAGCCTAATGGGAGGTGGTGACCGTGGCAAGAAAGCTTCCTTTGCGCGCCCACACGGTTGTGTGCGAAGCGTGCAATCCGGCTGCTCTGCACATTCCTTTTTGCTGAGCCGAGGGGAAAGTAGGGTTTTTGGGACAAAGGGCGGTTCATGGCGGTGGGGCAAGTGGAGCACAAAGAATCGTAATCGAATAAACCTGGACAATATTGGATCACTTCTTAAGGGTAAGCAAGCGCTTGTTCCGTACCCACAGCCCGGCTCGTGTGTATGTGCTCGTACCGAGACCGACAATAACACGCAGAAAGGGCGCTAGCAGGCAGAAGAAACAGCCGTCGTCGTGCCGTGGTCGTGGCGAGTACGAATGATGCGGTTTAGCTTTATCGTGCCACCCGTACCCACCACGCTATGGGGTGGCCAACCCGACAGAAATGCCGTGAGTCGTGAAATAATTTCATCTGTTGAAGCGATAAAATTATATGATAATGGCACGTTTAGCTTAGGGCAGGGTATGCACCCAACCCGGTTACCTTCCTTTTTTACCCCGCGTGACTGTCGTTATGCACGTTTTGTGTGCTTCTGTTTTTTTTTTTTTTACTTCATCTCCACCACCCGAACCAGTCACGTAGCGAGAAGAAAAGGCTTCAGCTGCAATCGAACAGTTCGACGTTCGAGTTCGACGCCTTTTTTGGTGATCGTGCGGTGTGGATTCACAGGCGGAAAATCTGCTTTCCGCACAATTGAAGGTATTTCTCGCAAAGGATTTCGGAGCATCTCCGCTGGATGTGTGTGTGTGTGCTTTTTTTATTGTGTACGCCATCTTGTTGTTGGTGTTGTTGTTGCTAGTGGGGTGGGCGCTTTTGCCTGCGTACCAATACGGTGAATATGGGAGCGTTTGCAGGCAAGTGTTGAAGGAATTCCTTCAAGAAGGAATGTTAGAGGAAGAGGAATAAAAAGAAATGCGCCCGAACAAAAGAATTACGGACTCGTCCATGCCTCGGTGTAGTACCCTGATTGCTATTTGGTTGTGTTTTTCAGCTTAAAGTAGGTGCAATTCTCTCGGAAGGGGAAAAACCAGAGCTTCTTCACACGGTTTCGCGCTTGCAGTCACATTTATTGCTCGGGCAACAGCGCAATGTTGTATGTTTGCGACATAAATTCACTCCTTCCGCAACGAATCTGTTTGCGACAGAACCGACGCAGCAACGTCTTCCAACCGCGATCAAAGCAGTCGGATTTACGGTGACAACCGTGAGCTCGCGAGACAAAGAGAGAGAGAGAGAGAGAGAGAGAGAGAGAGAGAGAGAAACAACCCTCGGTTAGGAGGTACACTTTTAAGCTATTAGCGTCGAGAAGCCTTAAAGTTCGTTCTAGCAAAAGTAAAAGGCCTGCGCGAACGTTTCTCCACCAAAAGAAAGAATGAACAGCTAAAAGGTAGAGAAAAAAGCATATTTTTTAATATAGCCTACCTACCTAGCTTACGACATAAAGGGTGCGATGGGTGGAAATTAATTTCTCTTTTCGTCCAGCTTTCGACACTAAAATCGGTTGATTTTGGCACCTGGGTTTTCTTTTTTTTGTTCATAAATTCCTTTTTTTCCTTTTTCCCGTTCGATAAATGAACACACTTTTGCCTTCTCGTACGGCAAAAAAAAGGCACCGGCACCCGAATGGGATTGCTTTATATTGACTCTCCCGTGCTGGTGTTTGTTGACCAGTTCCAATGAATTTGTACGAACCGGCAGCAGGCATGACACAAGGGTGTGAGAAGTTGTTTTCGTTTTTGTTTTTGGTGCCAGATTTTTGGAACCAAACATTATCAAAGCCCTCGAAAAATGGAGTGTGATACAAAACTGATAATGTGAGCCAAACAAAAAAAAAAAAAAAACAAGCATCACTCGCACATACACAAAGCTCCGGGTAAACATGATGATTATGGCGAACGGGTCGGAGACCCGGCAAAACCCCTGAATGATGATGCCGATGCTGATGGGGATGATCCCAGTCGTTGCTGGGGTTTTTTGTTATTATTGATTTTTGTGTCATATAAATATCGTTTTTGTTGCTGCTGTTTCGAACGTTGAAAACAACCCGAACTCCGTAACTTAAGACAAGTCCTGTTTATTTCGCCGCACCATGCAAACCAGATCTTATCGGCCGGTTCCTGTCCCTGAAACCATTCGGACAAGCTTAGAGCGGCTTGTGTAATGTACGGCAGATCAAAAAAAACGAAGAAGCAAAACCAAACAAGGGAAACACGTAGAAACATTAAGGATCAAAAGGGATACAAACCAAACACGAGCAGAAAAGCGGTTGGAGAGCGACGAAGAGTGAAAGAAACGCTAACCGAAACCTTTTTTGGCGACATTCATCGTATTCTTTTCAGTTTCGGGTGGCTGGTTTGTGCCGTTGCAGGGAGAAACTTTTGAAATTTTAACAAACGGATTTCGCTCCCCGCCTGCGTACGGTCCACGGAATTGGGTTCAATATTTGCTGTAATCCTTTTATTTTGGAGTGGCAAAAACATTGAACAGAAATTGGCTCAAGGACGGTCTACGCGAACGGTGCAATCATGTGAGCAAATCTGTTGATCGACGATCGATACAGGACGGCGATGTTGAGCTAGTATAAATAATGGGATATAAAATTGAACGGCGTTTGCGTTTATTGATTCCGTCGAATTATGAGATGATATTTAATTGCAAAAAAAACAAACAACATCTTTAGATCTATTCATGCACCGTAAAATGACAAGTGTTGTTATTAATCTCTTGAATATATGCATCATAAATAGATTAAATATGTTTCTGTGCGAGTTTTTCTTTTACTCAATCTTGCTTGTAAACATCCACGGAACTCATTATTTCCCAATTCCCTCAAGGTTCCCACCGTCTGGAAAACGATTCCCCACTAAATGTCAAAAGCGATATCCCTTTTCGCAGCTAAATTATTCATCGGGCGCCATATTTTTACGCACCGCTTACGCATCAACAGGCAGCACCATGATCATCGGATCGCGGATCGCGCGACACCGCTGTTTGACGAAGAAAAAAAAAAAACACAACACATTCCATCGGAGCAAAGCAGACACACATTACACGCTAATCTTATTCAATTCAAAACCCCTCGAAAGCAAACCCCGTGGCAAAGGCTGTGTGAACTCTCACTCGCTCGCTTGCCGTGTCGGGCTGGCCAATAAATAATTCACTCCTTAATTAACGCTGTCACATGGGATTGAAATACGGCCAAAATGGCACTGTCTTTGCCGGTTGGTGGGCTGAGCTGTACGTATCAAAGGATTCGCACGGCATGTGTTGACCTTTTGTGCAGCATGGGGATCCGTTTTTTTTTTTCTTCTTCCCTTACGGGAAAAAGGTTTTTGTTTCGCAATTTTCGCTCCCGCAAAGATTTTTACGAGTCGAAGACTTGACGCCCGGTGAACTGTGTACGTATTACCGTGTAGCAGCCGAGGCGCCCGCTGAAAGTTTCTTACGGAGACACCAAACAAATCGCAAGAGGAATGGCACACCACACAACCCGGCGGACGTGGCCGCCCGGTGGCAGCGCTTTTGCAACGCTCGGGTGATAAATATTTGATTGTTATTATTTATTGCTGCGGTAGTAATCTGGTTCGCGCTGATCCGCCTGGTTGAGGTTGTGCGATTACGGCCGAAAGCAGGAGTTAACAGCGTGTTTTTGGCAAACTCGCCGCTGTGACGAACGCTCAAGATATGGACGCGCAGACAGCAGCGCTGGGATCAGGCCGACGGAACCGGATGTTTACGAACAAAAATCGCGATACGCCCGGTAACATCCCGGTTCGCACCGTCGCTGGCTGCGGGTATCAGCTAATCACGCGACAAGACGCGACTCCATTTACCCGACTCATAAATTATTTATCGCTCACTCGCGCTCGCTTCCTGGGTGACTTGTACTTGTACCGTGCTTGGGACAAGCGAGATCAGAGGATGAGTGTGAACACGGAACCGCATGAAAGGGCCTGCTTCGACGAACTCGACCGCATCATGCATACTCGGAATATGCAAATTGATATTCGCTGTTTGCTCATTACTAAAAACGATGACGAGCGCGAGTGAACAGCGTTGCAGGATGATGAGCATCAGCTCATCGGCACAACCGTACCGACTACAATGATTGCCGGTAATGGGACGTAAAGTTTTAGGGTTGCACACCTTTTTTTTTCTCTCTCTCTCCGTTTTGCTTCTACTGTTTGGTTTTTAATTTCAAATTTCAATTAAGCTGAGGTCAGTGCAGAGTTTAGTGCGCTCGCTCTGAAGCGCACTCCATTAGCGCGATCCTGTCGGTTGGATGAAGCAAAGGTGAAAGTGAGCTTTTTTGGGTGGTGATTTTATTCCCTTTATTTGCTCCTCATGTGATATGAACTGCTTCGGATGGAGACTTTTAAAATACATTGAGATGGGTTAAATAGCTTGCGTGTGAGGAAACAATTTAAAACCAGAATTAAATACCCATCGTTGTTTGAGAGTTGTTTGAGTGAGTGACTAAACCCTTCTGAAGCGTGTAATCATCTTCATCAACAGTTTTCCTTTTCATCGCGTTAAACAATCCACATTCCCTGCCAAGAAGATTGGCATTCACCGTTGCACCATTTCGCTGCACCTGATTTTGTGCTGATTAATTACCTCGTTAGCATAATCGGGTTCGCCAGCTAGCTGACGAAGTCAACATCAATGGTCACAAATCAGTTTCGGCTAATCATATTAACGATCTGCCGACAATCCGTTGTGTGCCGACGCCGACGCGCACCGTGGATTGGTGGATTTCGGGAAAGAAAAGCCCACCGTCAGCCCGCGTCTGTCAGCAGGTAGATTTTAATTTTTAGATACCGATGACGGTTCGGTGCCCATTAGCGTCAATCAGGGTGAAATTTTCTCGGTCACCGCGCGCGCGTGTGTGTGCACATCGTGCGCGATTATTTATTCAAATCGTACCCCGTTTTTTGGACAGGAGGTGAAATTAATTAGTGTGCCCGGTTAAACAACTTAGCCGTGGAATGTGGTTTTGCTGCGTTGCTGCTAAAACTAATCGAACCCGGTGGATGGGGAAGTGGTTGAAACAAAAGTGAAAATTATATGTGGTTCTGCTGAAATGTAGACTTAAATTTTTGTTTGCTAAAGAGGTTTTAAGCAAACAATGCTCATATTCTAATCAATTATTATGTTGGGTTGAGCAGAAAGTTTTCACGTTTTCTTTCACGACATTTAAGGACTTATTGGGTAAGATTGTTAGTTCACAGAATACAACTCTAGATTAAAGAGTCAGATGCAAATAAATTCTAGAAATTTTTATCCAAGAAAAAGGTTAACCAAATTGTGAGTCATTTAACTTTAATGCTTACTTTCGACAAAATAGCTGGGTTTAAAGCCGGTTTCTACTAAAAACCAAACTTCTTGGGAGCAGCTCGTAGTATATGATGCTCTCGAGGTCCCACCAAACGCAAATCAATTTTTCTGTACGAACATATTTCGTTAGCAGATGCGTTTGCGTTGAATATTTTTATACAATATGTCATACAATAGGAACATATTGGAACATAATGGAGGAATTGCTTGATTTGCTTTAAAATTCCAAATAATTAAAATAAAGAATAAGACACATAAGTTTTTAAATTGTTGTGCGTAATGTATCATTGGTAGGAGAAACGCTTGACCCTTACTTGTACACCTAATTGATAACATGAAACAATGGTTTTTAAAATTTATAATATTAGAGATAGAATTATGAGACAGAAAGAAAAACTAATTCTCTGAGAAAAACCAATAATTTGAAATGAAGTTGTGCATTCATTCATTTAATGGATTAATAGGAGTACAACGCACATGCCATTCGAATAAATCACACTGTTTAAAGCAGTTGCGGTGATAAAACACCTCCAATAGCATTGTTTACACATAGTTCCAATTCTGCTCACTCGCGCAAGCCACGGTTACAATTAGATAAGTCATTTTACCAAGCTAGAATTCAGGCACGGGTGTTCCACCACACTGGCCTCCTGGCGAGGCTGGTGAAGATCACTTTTGCAGGTATTTGCACTGGTGGCCACGGTCATGTAAATTTTACGCTCGTCCTGTCTCGCTTCGGATAGTGCGAATCGCTCCGAGCACCGTCCGTGCCACGTGCGACTGCCCGGAAAATCCCGGGGTTCGCACCTTATCACACAGCCATTAATGTTTGTTGACGGTGTCGCACTGGCTAAGGCAGGCTTCGGGAAGGGCTGTGGTTTTTGGCGTTGCGGAACAGCCCAGCAGTTGACATCGCTGACAACAGCGAACACTGCCCGGCCCGTGTTGCGTGCCGTACCCCGGACAAACAAACGCGCCGGATACGCGCAATGGAGTGTACACTTCGACTCGATCGGTGCACACGGTCCGGGCCGCACTCAAAGGCAAAGATGGTCGCGATAGACTGTGCCGAAATGTGCTTCCAAAGCACCGGAATACGGGGAACGGATCCGCGATAGCGACTAAATTGTGTCTCATTGCGGGCAATCAGCAAACGGAAACGGATACAACGGCAAGCATAAATTCCCACCGACACACTCACACACAGACCTCACACACACTCATACAACCCCTCGCAATCATAATTCGATCCAGCCTTGACGCGGAACCTCCCCACGGCTAGCATTCCAACCGGGGAACCCGAATGATGCCTTCGGCACTGTTTGTCCCGTTTGTCACCGCCAACGCACAAACTAAGCACACACACACACACCAAGCCAGTAAAGGGCACGAAGGCACGGCGCGACGTGCACACGCACGGCGTAATCAATCTGATAATTTATAAATTTGTTTGCCCGGCACACCATTAACGAACGGTTCATAATTTATGCGCGCTGGGTCGTCCCGCCGAGGTTCACGAAGATGGATGGTCGATCGCCGGGCCAGAAAACGGCAGATCCTTCTTGAGCCGGTAGTTGTGTCATAACGATAAGCTCGCCGGTCGAGCTTTAAAGTTAATGCGGCGAAGCGTTCCTCGGAAGCGTAGTTATACCGGGTTTTGCCGAGATGCCTTTGAAAATAATACGCACACGCTCAACGGGTTTTGAAGAGATTTCTAACCGATGCAAATTATGTGCCCAGCGGATCCGGGATCGCTGGAATCGCTGAGTGGATTACAAGAAAGGTAGCAAAAAACAAAGGAAATCGAATGGGTATACTTTCCAATTATGTGCCCGCGTGGTAAAGTACTCGGTTGCCATGAGTGCGAATAGTACGCTCGTGTAAAGTGTTTGCAGTACACACGATCAAAGCACATCGCCAACCGGGTTGAGTGTATCACACGGCAATGCCTTTGAACTAGCGCGCACCACTCAACGCCAGCCCATGATGACCCGGTATCGGTGTCGATTGGATGTCCATCGGGATGGTTCGATATTGCATTCCCACCTTTTGCGGAAAGTGTATTAGAATTTGCGATACGTGCCACGCACAGGCTACCAGTGTGGGATCCGATCCAGTCGTACTACTGCTGGTAATGCCTACCCATCTTTGGAATTTAAGGACCGACACACACACACCATCACCGGATCTGGAAGTGACGCCCAGACTACAATTATCCCACAAAACCCCCGTCAATCGTACTGTGAAATCGTACACCCATCGTTGGGGGGTACGGTGCACATGGGCAAAGCTTGCCCAACTTTCATCCGAGCACGTTTTCGGGCGCACGGTGCAAGGTTTGCCCAGCTGTTTACGACCGGCGGGGCCAACATTTTGTGGACCACTTACAAGCGGTGAGAGGCTCAAAATAAGGGAGGGGGATTTTTTAGAGCATTGGAGTGCATTCGCTGGCGCACTGGTGATGCGTGGTCCACAAATGAGTGCCACTTCTGTGGGCCGCCGGCTAGCAGCAGTAGAGCGAAAGCTTTCCGTAAAATTAAGTACACTCTCCGAGCACGCTGCCGATGGTCGAATTGGTCACCGCAAGCGTGCGGGAAAGCATGAGCGTTCCGATGGCACAAGGCTTAAAGGCTCGGTTGCAATATTTAGGTACTTGGCTACAAGTACAAGTACGCTACAACACTGTGTCACCGGATCAGCCTTTAATGAAGAGATACGGATGAAGCAATAGGATTAAGTGGGATACCGGCGACCGTGCGCTGTTATTTGAATATCTGCCAAAAAGAAGCAGTGAATGGTGAAGAGTTTGCATTCACAAAATTAATTACACGGTTTGACATAACTTAAGATTGTACCATCAGCTGAGTTTGGTGTAATTTCGTCGTAATGCGTGTAATTTGAATTGTTGTTTGATGCCTCAAAAGCTCTATGCGAGTACCACAAGCTCGCAGCAGGACACTCAGCATCTCCACAAAAGCTCGAAAAATTAATCATTTTGTTCTCTAATTTTCTGGCTCCAATAATTTCGGAGATCTTCGCCAGTCATTTCTAGTTTTCAGAGACTCTCATTCATTTGTTATTGGAACTGCTTTATAATTTGGATCTTATCACTTTCTTTAGGATATTCTACAAATTGGACGATGGGAGTCATTAACAAGGTATCTTGACAATTACCAAGAACTGTTGAGGATTGTTCGTTTAAATATTTAACTACAATGTCTTCCTCGTTGTTCCAACATTTTACAGCACACAGTTCACCCTTACAAACGAGCAAGACATTGTCCAAATCTCGTTCATCCAAACAACATAAAAATCTGATTAAACCAAACCCGCACGTAAAAATAACCTACGCCAGTAAATCTTGCCAGCTCAATAGCCATTCGCTCAAATCTTTGCTGCCATTTCGGCGAAAATTCAATTTCTTGCAATATTGTTTACTCGATTCAATTCGATGGGAAATCAACCAATCAACAAAAACCACCCATCCAGCCCAGTTCCTGTACACACCGGAAACACACCGGAACATCAACATCGACACTGGGTGTAGTACTTGGGCACCATCGCCAACGACCCAGTGTTAATTTCCAATTACAGCTAAAAGCACTGTCCGCGTGTATTTGTGTGCGGGTGTAGGTGTGTGTGTATGTGCTGTCTTTGTGTGCACACAACCAATCAATTTTACAGCAAAAACCCGCAGCTAAATGATGCTTAAATCGTAGTTCAATTTCGATGCACTTGTGCTGCCTTGTAGTTGGTTTCCGGGGTTTTACCCAGCAAATGTACACTGCTGCTGCTAGTGCTGCCGGGCCACATGCCGGGAATTGTGCCGACCGGTGAAATCCCACAGAAAACCTCTGTCTCGCCCTTTTCTTTCCTGGTGGGAAACTAGTGACGGAAAGGATGGAAAAATAAAATAAAAAACGAAAAAGTATTCCACCAAAGCACCACAGTAGTGCGACTTGAAAAGCGATCGCCGCCCGAGAAGTCCCGACACCAAACATCCCCGGGGCATCTCCGGAGCGATGGGTTTACAGGATTTTTGTTGCTGTTGTTGCTTTTGTTGCGGATCGACGAAAAGAGCGCTCGTACCCGGGGAACGCAAAACCGTTAAAGAAGTGGCCGCCTCGGGGCGAAATTGAAACCGCGAGCGAGCGAGCGAATGCGGAAGCTGGGAAATGTAATTTTCTCACCGCCAAGAATAGTGCCAATAAAAAGTAAGGAAATAAAACGGCGTTGCAAGCTCGTAAAAAAGGTGGTTCGCGCGCGGAAGGTTAGTTTTGTAGCTTGTCGGGCCACTTTGGTGTGTCGTCCCGTGTTGCAGGCGGATTGCATTCTTTTCTGGTTGGTGTTCGTTCTTGTTAGTTACTTCATGGCGCGCCGTCCTGGCGCAAGAAACGATGAAAACAGGCATACAATCTGTGTAATCCGACAGTCCCTGCTTAACAATCCCACTCTGTCGTTCGGCAGCGCTGGAAGGATGGAAGAAATATTGAGGAAAACTCTCACTCCCCAATACATCCGTTACCTGAGCCGGATGTTTTTCGGTTGGATCCTCTCGCTACCCAGTAATCGAGTGAAAAGGAAGCAACAAAAAAAAAAGGACAAAACGCCTGGCAAAGCGAGCAGTACACGGCCGATTGGCGTTGATGTTTCGCGCAACCTGATGCCTGGACGCACCGGGACAGAAGTCGGGCAAATGCCTTTCCAATGTGTAACGACAGGTTGAATGGAGTGAAAGCAGCCGGCAAGCTGGCCCCTTGTCGCAAAGAATTGTGCAATGAAACGCGACCGAAGCGGGAAGGAAGATAGACACGATGATAGGAGACAGGATGCCTTGTGCCTTCGTCGTGCCATTGGTTCGCCACCACCCGATTCGATCGACTTCTTCGAACATTTCCGGCCTGGTCGGGGCGACCTGGGGGCGAATGTATCTCGCGAAACACGGAATAACACGTTCTTGCTTTCAGCTGATGATGGTGGCGGCTTTGGTGGGTTTTGTTGGTTTGTGTGGCAAACACTCGGCCCTGGGCCCGACGTTCCACCGACGGCACTGTTTTCCGAGCGCCGAAAGGTGCAAAGTAAAATTGAATTTACTAAATTGACCTGAATAACTGTATTTTGCAGTGTTTTCTGGGTGTTTTTTTTCTCCTCCTCCTTTTTGTCGATGTTACCACTTTCAACCGACGGAAAAGCTCTCTTTTTCGGGTTTGTTTTTGGGCACATCGAGCGCCACCGAGCGGGCTGGGAGAGTGGGAAAGCTCAATCATGTTTTTCCAAACTGCACAAACATCTTTTGCACCTTTTGCTGATTTGCTGCACGACCAGAGCATTGCACTCACGGGATGGGAACAGGGCAGGAAAAAACACACACACACACACACACACACACCCAGTACACCCACAGCGAGATGAAGAAGCGCTGCTTAAGCTGCTCGCTAGCGAAGAAGCACTTCGTTAGTGATTGCTTTCATATCGTTCGATGCTGCTGTATGCCTGGGAAGGCCGTGCCCGTTGTGCATCGGCTGATTTGAAGGAAAATTTCATTAGACACCCAACCGGCGCGGAATCAATTAGTAGCCCCCCCCCCCCACCATCCCAGGGGGCGGGAGTTTAAGATGAATTGCGTGCACGATTGGCACGGACAGGATGTTTGTCTGTTGGTACGATCCTGCATCATGTTTGGCTTCGGTTGGACGAGTGTCGAGCAGGAAGGAGGCTTTAAGAGAGAGAGAGAGAGAGTTATGCTTCAATATATGTTTACGTTAGATATAATTAAAATTTCAGTAACTATATGCATTACGTAAATGTTGAACAAAAGTTTAAGAACATTTTTCATAACAATATTTTCAGTATTTTTAAATGAAAGTACACATTTAACCTTATAATAAACTACTCATAGCGTTGAGATAATTAAGTAAAAAAAAGGTTGTAATGAATCAACCGAAAAATCTCTTCTTTAAAGCCTAAAGAGTAAAATAGTCCTCATAGCAAGGGTGGTTATGGGTTGTATCCCTTTTATACTCAACCATTGTGTAATTTTATTTAAAACTTTTCTTTATTAAAATATTTCTTATTAACCACCTTTTAAGCTTAAATATCTGTTGGATGTTGTGCTCTGATTGAGAAAAAATCTTTTAGCTAAATAAATAAGCAAATTTTTCATATTTTAACCTATTTTTTTTTATTACAATAATGATCAAATAAATTTTCATTTTTAATCACATTTTGAATATTCAACAAAATCAATTATTTTATTTCATCAGTATCGTATCAACACAAAATTTGTGCATTTTCCACATTTTTTCTGTTACATTAAAAATTCTCACACGCTCACCGTGTGTCACCGATTCCATGTAGCAATAAAATTTAACTCAAATAAAACTATTAGCAAACCAGGGCAGGTAAAATGAAACAAAAAACCGAACCATGATGCATGCGATCCATATGTTTTGTCACAACCATCCGTAACCTTTCGCTGCCGTGCCACGCTTTACAAAGCGCACCAGTTCGCAACAATCAGCACCCATTCATCAAGAAATCCGATTCCGATGAATTCGATTTATAAATCAGTTTTTGTTGTTGTTGTTGGTGTTGGTTACCGATCAATAAATCAAACCAACCCCAGGAGGAGCCTTAGGGTCTCCGGAGGTGATAAGGAGTAACCGCCCAGGGGGAGTGTAACAACACGTGTTACACATCGCGTCGGACGGACGGACAAAACAATGCCAACACTATCATTCAACACGAGCGTTGGACGGAAACAAATAAAACCATTCTGTTCCCTTCCCAAAATGAACCAGCAAAAAAAAAAAAATCTGAAGGTGACAAATTTCTCGATACACCTACACCAAACCCTCGCACCACCCTCGGGGACTCGGGTGCGTGTTGGCAGGGAGTGGCCAGCAGTGTTAGTGAACGATGATGCCCTTCGGATCGTATTTTGATGCCCATTCCGAGCATTTGTGTTGCCATTTGTGCCCGCTGTCTCGGCGATCCACATTTTTCGGGTATTCGGGTTTTTCCTGGAGCAACGCTGCAGCCAACAGGAACTCTCTCCCACACACACACACACATGATTGGATCGTTGAGCGAATGTGTTGGGATTGATGGAAATCGTTCAATATTCTCGTCGATCAATTGTCCGGAACACCTCCCGATCCGGGCGTTCCCGCAGGGACGTATTGACTACCTCCCGCTGTCCGTGGCCTGTCGGTGGGCAAAGATGTCTTTGGCGTGCTACTGTTTTTGCTCCCAGCACTATTCATACCTTCAAATTTCGTCGCATTCGAGTGCGTATCAAAAAGCAAAAACAATCAATCAGTTACCAATAAATGGCACCTTGGCACAGTGGTGCACCCGTGCCGTTTAAGCAGGAGGTAAAGCTGATGCTGATTAATGACAGCCGGTATGAATGGTTGAATCAAGCGCCACCAGGTGCTTTTTGTGTGCTTGGCGTTCGTTCCGAGACTGTCTGCTGTTTTGTCTCGGCATCCAAAGATACAACAAAAAAAAAAAAAACCCCACCCGAACCACACTAACACTTACTTCCTCCAACACAGAAAAATTCATTCGCTACTGGCTTCGGAGCCGAGTCGGAAGAAGTGTAAGTAAATTCTTGAACAATGAACAACGAGGATTCAACGAGGATGCACGAAAGCCCGTGCAGCTAAAACCTCTTGCTGTGCGGGATGAGAAGTCGTTGAGCTTACTGGTTCGATTTTGGCTACTGCTCGGCTGGGGTTTTTTGAGCATTTCTGGCATCAGGTTTGGATGGTGGTGCTCGCTGTCTGCGAGCTGCAAGTGAAGTTCCGCTCCATACCCCTGGTACGGACCGGGCAGAAGTCATTCGATTGTCTGTAAGCACCAGGATGTATGTACCGTGGAAGCGAGGTCGAGTGATAGATCACTTCCGGCTCATTCAGTATGCTTCCTGTGAGACTCTTTCATCCGCACTCTAATGCCACCCTCCAGGGTGCGGGTGGGAATGAGGGTGACTTTTTTCATCTACCCACCTTCAACGCAGTTTCGAAAAACACTGAAGTGGGAACGCTATTCAACAATGCGCATCCACGCGGTGTTCCACGCGGTAGAGAGGGAGAGAGAGAGTAAAAAGAACTCAGCATGCATCTTTCCCCATCCATTTGCAAAAACCGACCATTCCAGAACAGATCTACTGCTGGCGCTGCTGCTGCTGCTAGGAGCAGTGGCTGAAGAATTGCCTCACGGGTACATGGGTACGAAGATGAATTATTTCCCTGCGCCGGTCGGTGTATTCATTTGTGAAATGGCTTCACCCGGAGGATCATTTTTTATCGCACCCGAACCCGAACGGCCAAAGTGTTTTTTGTGTTTCTCCTTCTCCTCACGTGACTTGTGCCCAGCAGGGAGCTCTTTCCTTCCCCCCTCCCCCTCGCCAACACCCTCTTCCCTTTACCCCTTGATACTCTCCCGCATAGCTAACTCTGGTCCTGTACACGGTGTTCACCAGTAGAATGGGAGCGTTTTCATCACCATTATCAGTTTATTAGCTGCGCTAATGTCAATGGTACCGTCTCCATGCTGCTGCGTTATTTGCTGTTTCGTTAGAAGTCAGACAGAAGCAACACACAAAAAAATGAAATAAAAATACAATAAAACACCGTGCCGTGAGAGGAGATTATTTTGCGAAAACAAAACTGGGAGCACAGACCGCTGATGACAGAAGCTAGCTGCCGGGCCATGGAAACAGCAGCCTGCCCCCGATGAAAGGCCGTGGAAAATTAAAAAAATAAATAAAAGCGCAAACTACCACCGACGTGACGCACATAATGCTTCACATTTGTCACCGGGCACGTGATATAATTAATGAAGAATTTAGGCAAAACTGAACGCGCGCGCACCGCCGCCACACGGTTGGGACAATGGATCGGTGCTGAACAGATAGTTAACAATCGGCAACACTAACGGGGCCCTCTCTTTTTTGTGGAAAATTCCTGCGGTTGTCGTTATCGGGAGCGAAAAAATCCTCCGGGAACCAGGAGCGCCAGGACATTGGACGATCCCCAGCCAGCGCACCTCTTTGCTACGGTTCACTTCGATTCATCATTGATTTATTAGTAGCGAGCTGGTAAAGGCACGGAAAGCCATAGCTGTGTGTGCCCACGGTGGCTGAAAGAATGAGCTTTTATCTCGCATTACGGTGAAATTCAATTTCAACAGCCCGGTTTTGTTCCCTCGGGCATCATATTTCATCGCTCGCAGCAGCTGTCATTCGCCTGCCTGGCTGGCTGCCTTTTTTATTATTATCTTTGCGCTTCCACCATCGTGCTCGCGTGGCACACTTAAAGTGTGCGCTGGTTAAGCGTTACCAGGGCTATCGGTCAGCAAGGTGCAACTGCTACCCGCGGCACCGAGCGACACCGGTGAGTGCAGTATAAATAGTCACTTCTTGCGAATTTAATTGCGTCCCGGTGCTAATCACCACCCATTTTTTTTTTGCTCTCTTCCCCCGAGTCGCAAAAGCGTTAAGACTACGATGAACTGCTACTGCTTGCGATGATGAGGACGATGTTGATGGTTAAGTAGATTATGGTGAATCTCATTAAAACCGTACTTAGAACGGTATGGTAGGTAGGTGTTGATTAACAAAAAGCATCTCTTGGTGAAGTATGAGCGGTAAGCTGTTGTTGATTGCGTTCCGCGGAAGGCACACGAATGACTAATGATGGAGAAATAGATAGAATGCCTTTGGTTGGACCTGTAATGACAATGGGAGGCATTGTTTTGCATATCCGTTTATATTTATTTGCAATTTTGTTTTTCGGGAAAACATGCCGGAGTGAAGTTGTTCAAAACGATTGCGTGTGGGCTAAGTATGTACCAGCTAGCTCATTAAATACTAGTTATTGATTTTGTGTAATTTTAACACCTGTTTTAATTCACAATTCGAAGGGTCGTTTTCTAGCACAG
>STHB01001586.1:0-18318 GCA_018908115.1 Anopheles rivulorum | reverse complement strand
ACCGGGCGTCATCCCGGTGCTTTCCATTACGCCTCCATTTGATCAGTTATCCTTCATTTAATCCCTGGAAGCGTGACATCGTCGACACCTTCGTTCCGACTGCTCAGCGTATCCGCATCGACAACTCGACGTCGCCGCCGAACGGCACCGACAGATAGCCGTTTTCCGGTGCGCGCACGTAAGCGAGGTAGTCGGGGCTGTATTCCGCGTTGTCGGCCACGACGAACGCCCCCGCCCTGAGGCGCGGTTCGACCCGCGCGAGAATCTCCGGATACAGCGCCTTCGCACCGTCGAGCAGCAGCAGGTCGACCGACTCCGGAAGATCGACGGCCAGCGTACGCAGCGCATCGCCTTCGCGAAGCTCCACGAGATCGGCGAGCCCGGCCGCCGTCAGGTTCGCCTGCGCGCGCGCCACTTTCGACGGCTCGAACTCGCTCGTAATCAGCCGGCCGCCGCCGTTGTCGCGCAATGCGGCCGCAAGATGCAGCGTCGAAATGCCGAACGACGTGCCGAATTCGACGATCGCCCGCGCTCCGCCGCTGCGCGCGAGCATGTACAGCAGCGTGCCCGTCTCGCGCGACACGGGAAGCGGAAAGTCCTTCAGACGCGCATACAGATCGATGTAATCCGTCTTGCTGCGCATCAGCCGCGCTTGCTCGTCGCGCGGCACGTCGGCGAAGGCCGGGCTCGTCGCGGGCGACAACGCATCGGCTTCGTCGAACAGGCGCGCGAGCAGCGACGCCAGCGGGTCTTGAATCAGGGTGGTCATGCGGATCTCCAGGGTCAGGTTGAGTGCGTCAGTGCGCCCGACTAGAATATGACGAACTATTCAGGTTTTACTATTCGCATTGGCAGACCGCCCATGACCGACCGCCGCAACGCCCCGATCGCCACGCGCAAGCTGCCTCGGCAGGCGCGCTCGACCCGTCTCGTCGAAGACGTCCTCCAGGCCGCTATTCAGGTTTTGGCCACCGAAGGTGCGCAGCGTTTCACGATGGCGCGCGTCGCCGAGCGCGCCGGCGTGAGCGTCGGCTCGCTGTACCAGTACTTCCCGAACAAGGCGTCCGTGCTGTTCCGGCTGCAGCACGACGAATGGCGGCAGACGCACGAGATGCTGTGCGGGATCCTGCAAGACCCGCGGAAGACGCCGCCCGAGCGGCTGCGCGCGGCCGTGCATGCGTTCATCCGGTCGGAATGCGACGAGGCGTGCATGCGCATCGCGCTCGACGACGCGGCGCCCCTCTATCGCGACGCCCCCGAGGCGCAGGAAGCGCGGGCCGAGGGCAACCGGGCCTTCAGCGCGTTCATGCGCGAAGCGCTGCCCGACGTGTCCGACACCACGCATGCGCTGGCTTGCGAGCTGATCATCACGACGCTCACGTCGGGCGGCAAGGTGTTCTCCGAAACCGCGCGCACGCCGGCGGAAATCGACGCCTATTCGACCGCGATGGCCGACATGTTCTGCGCGTACCTCGCGCATCTCACGCCCGATTGACCCAACGAGGGCCAGAACGCGCGAGCGCAAGCCGCGCGCGGCACCGGTATCATCCGGGTGCCGCGCGTACGCGGCCGCGCATCGCGCCGTACGCCGCCGCCGTCATGCGTGTGCGCAGCCTTAATGAAAGACATTCGTAAGATTCAATGCCTCACCCGCTTCCACCCTGCCCGCCGACCCCGCATTCAAATAGTCGCCTTAACGGATTCAAACTAGGCGTATACACGCGTGTCGTCGCAACGAAGCCCCGTTGCACGCCGATATAAGCGCTGCGACATGCGCTGCATGCTCTTCCCCCGATGGGACGTGATGGGCCGCTCGCCTAACCTTCGCTACGGCAAAGCACACGTGACGGGGTCGACCACACCACGCGTCGTCCGACGCGACACCCTCGCGATCGTTTCGATTCGCACGTAACGACACGCATCACGCGTCATTCGTCCCCACGACGTTGCCGACAAATCCCAACTAGATAGATACGAGACACCCTGACGACGGCTCGCTACGGGCCGTTTCAGCATGCTGATAAAGGAGCAAGCTCATGAGTGATACCCCGGTGCAGCCGACGGTCGACGTCGGCTCTGCAGAAACCGACTTTGGCACCAAGGGAGTCATCGACCGGTACTTCGGCATTTCGTCGCGCGGCAGCACGCAGCGCACCGAGATCGTTGCCGGCGTCACCACCTTCCTCGCGATGGTCTATTCCGTGTTCGTCGTGCCCGGCATGTTCGGCAAGGCCGGCTTCGACACGAGTGCGGTGTTCGTCGCGGTCTGCCTGACCACCGCGTTCGGCTCGCTGCTGATGGGCCTGTGGGCCAAGCTGCCGATCGCGATCGGCTGCGCGATCTCGCTGACCGCGTTCACCGCGTTCGGCCTCGTGCTCGGCAAGGGCCTGCATCCGACGGTCGCGCTCGGCGCCGTGTTCCTGATGGGCCTCGTGTTCACCGGCATCTCGGTCACCGGCGTGCGCTCGTGGATCCTGCGCAACCTGCCCGCGGGCGTCGCGCACGGCACGGGCATCGGCATCGGCCTGTTCCTGCTGCTGATCGCGTCGAACGACGTCGGCCTCGTGATCAAGAACCCGGGTGCCGGCCTGCCGGTCTCGCTCGGCCAGATCACCTCGCTCCCGGTCATCATGTCGGTCGTCGGCCTCGCCGCGATCTTCGGCCTCGAGAAGCGTCGCGTGCCGGGCGGCATCCTGCTCGTCGTGATCGCGATCTCGATCTTCGGCCTGATCTTCGATCCGGCCGTGAAGTACCACGGCATCTTCGCGCTGCCGTCGCTGAGCGCGCCGGGCCACGCATCGCTGATCGGCGCGATGGACATCAAGGGCGCGCTGTCGATGGCCGTGCTGCCGAGCGTGCTGGCACTGGTGATGACCGCCGTGTTCGACGCGACCGGCACGATCCGCGCGGTCGCCGGGCAAGCCGGCCAGCTCGACGAGAACGGCCGCATCATCAACGGCGGCCGTGCACTGACCGCCGATTCGATCAGCTCGATCTTCTCCGGCTTCCTCGGCGGCGCACCGGCGGCAGCCTACATCGAGTCGAGCGTCGGCGTGGCCGCCGGCGCTAAGACGGGCCTGGCGGCCGCCGTCGTCGGCCTGCTGTTCCTCGTCGTGATGTTCTTCTCGCCGCTCGCGGGCCTCGTGCCGTCGTATGCCACCGCACCGGCGCTGATGTACGTCGGCCTGCTGATGCTCGGCAGCGTGAGCAAGCTGCACATGGACGACATGGTCGACGCGATGTCGGGCCTCGTGTGCGCGGTGTTCATCGTGCTGACCGCGAACATCGTGACGGGCATCATGCTCGGCTTCTCGACGCTCGTGATCGGCCGCGTCGCCAGCGGCGAATTCCGCAAGCTCAACGTCGGCACCGTGCTCATCGCGGCCGTGCTCGTCACCTTCTATCTCGGCGGCTGGGCCATCTGACCGCGGGACATGCGCGACGTCGCCTGCAGAAGGGCGGCGCGCATCGGGACGACGACGTCTCCTCCACCATCATCGTTGATGGTCTCCAGGCCTGGGAACGCAAGTTTCCAGGCTTTTTTTATGGGTGCGGCGCAGCACGATGCGCGTCGCCGAAACGGCGCGACGCACATCCGCGCCCGGTGCTACGATCGCGCTTTGTCCCGTCAGGAGTCGCGATGAACGCGCTCGGCATCGTCTCCGAATCGAGCACCCGGACCTCGGCGCGCAAGCCGCCGTTCATTCCGTCGTTCGGTTTCCACGAAGTCCATGAATCGCAGCCGATCGGCGCGCCGCCCGCGCGCATCATCGACGCCGTCGCGTCGCTCGACATGCGCGCCGATCCCGTCATCGACGCGCTGATGATGGTGCGCGAATTCCCCGCGGCCGTCGCCGGTGCGCTCCGCAACGGGCCGGCCCGCCCGGAGCGCGCACGTTTCGGCTTCAACTCGTTCACGCTGCTCCATCGCGACGATACGTCGCTGTCGCTCGGCCTCGTCGGCCGCTTCTGGCGCCCGACGCCCGACGTGCGCACCATCGCCGATGCAGCGGCCTTCATCCGGCACGACGATCCGCGCGATGCGAAGCTGGTGCTCCGGTTCGAGGTCGTCGGGCTCGCCTCGGGTGCGCACATGCTGCGCACGGAAACCTTCATCCACTGCCCGAGCGAACGCACGCGCTGGCTGTTCACGCCGTACTGGCTCGCGATCCGGCTGGGGAGCGGCTGGATCCGGCGCCGTACGCTGGCGGCGGTCGAGATGGCGCTGGCCTGAGCGCGATCCGTCAGAACGGCTTGACGACGACCAGCCCGACGACGATCGCCGTCGCGGCGATCACCGCGCCCGCTGCCTGCCCGAGCCACGGTGTCGGCACGACGACGAGATCGTCGCGCTCCATGCGCCGCAGCGTACCGGCCAGCATGCCGTGCAGCGCCGACAGCGCGACGACGATCGCGAGCTTCACCGACAGCCACGCCGCGCCGAACCAGTGACCGCTCAGCGCGATCGCGATCCCCGTGATCCAGACGATCGCAAGCGCGGGCGCCGTCACCGTACGATCCCAGCGCCGCACCGCGCGATGCACGGCGAGGTTTGCGATCCGGACACCAACGGACAACATCAGCAGCCCGCCGACGAACGTAACGATGGCCGCCACATGCACGGCCTTCAGCATCAGGTAGATCATTGGGCGTGCCTCCGGCGCGCGATCCATCCCGCACTCGCCAGCCCTGCGAACGGCACGACGGCCGACAGCACGAGCCGCGCGACCTCGCCCCGGCTCCACAGCCCGCTCGACGCGGTGCCGACGACCGCCCACACGTACATCGCGAAAGCGATTCCGTGAACCGGGCCCATGATCGCTACCGCGACCGGATAGCCGGCCAGATGCTTGAGCGGCACGGCCACGCACACCAGCACGACGAGCGTGGTGGCCTCCAGCAACGACAGGTATTGCAGGTTCCGCAATGCGTTGCGATCGTCTTGTTTCATCGACAGGGCTCCGGGTTGGTCCACGGCGATTGTCGCGTGTGGTACGGGTTCGAGCCATTGGCTAGAATGACATCTTTCAACGGATTCTGGCCACGGCCGCGAACGCCATGCACACGGTCGCCGTACTTGCTTTGCCCGATGTCGTCCCGTTCGACCTGGGCGTCGCGTGCGACACGTTCGCGCGCGTGCGGTCGCCCGACGTCGCGCCTGCCTACCGTGTGCGCGTGTGCAGCGAGCAGCCGCGCGTCGCCGGCGACCTGTTCGAGCTGCGCCCGCCGTTTCGTCTCGACGCACTGGCCGACGCCGATACGATCATGGTCCCCGGCACGTCCGAGCCGCTCGCGCCCACGTCGCGCCGCGTGATCGCGGCACTATGCGAAGCGGCCGCGCGCGGTTGCCGGATCGCGTCGATCTGCAGCGGCGCGTTCGTGCTCGCGGAAGCCGGGCTGCTCGACGGCCTGCGCGCGACGACGCACTGGCTCGCGGCCGCCGAACTCGCACGCCGCTATCCGGATGTCGACGTCGATCCGAACGTGCTGTTCGTCGACAACGGGCAGATCCTGACGTCGGCCGGCGCGGCGGCGGGCCTCGATCTGTGCCTGCACATGATCCAGGCCGACTACGGTGCGGCGGTCGCCGTCGACGCCGCCCGCGCCGCGGTGGCGCCGCGCGTGCGCGAAGGCGGGCAGGCGCAGTTCATCGCGCCCGAATGGCCGGCCGGCAGCGACGGGCTGCACGACCTGATGGACTGGCTGCAGGCAAACCTGCGCAAGCCGCTCACGCTCGATGCGATGGCCCGCCACGCATCGACGAGCGTACGCACGCTGACGCGACGCTTCCAGGAGCAGACCGGCACCTCGCCGCGGCAATGGCTGCAGACCGCGCGCGTCAGGCACGCGCAGCAGTTGCTGGAGGTGACGGCGCTGTCGATCGAGCACGTCGCAACCGAAGCCGGGTTCGGCTCGGTCACCGCGTTTCGCGAGCGATTCGCCCGCATCGTCGGCACGTCGCCGCAACGTTATCGCCAGGCGTTCCGCGCCCGCGCCGGCGCGTGACGCTCTCCGGGACCGCCGCCTGAAGCATGAAACCGCCGCCCCCTTTCGCGCCAACCGGACCTGACCGATGACCCGCATCCGCAATCCCCTGAACATCGCGCAGCTCCAGGCGTTCGTGTCCGCCGCGCACCTCAAGAGCCTGCGCGCCGCCGCGCGCGAGCTCGGCGTCACGCAGCCGGCGATCACGCACACGATCCGCGAACTCGAAACCGCGCTCAACGCGGAGCTGCTCGCGCGCAGCGTACGCGGCGTCGAGCTGACCGCGTGCGGCCAGGCGCTGCTGCCGCGCGCCGAGCAGCTGCTTGGCGACATCCGCCGCACGGTCGAGGCCGTCGAGCAGGTGAAAGGCGAGATGTCGGGACGCGTCGCGGTCGGCACGATGCCGTCGATCGCGCTGACCGCTTTGCCGCATGCGGTCACCGCCTTCCGCGAGTCGATGCCGAACGTGAGCCTGCATCTCGAGGAAGTGACGGTGCCCGACGCGCTCGCGCAGTTGCGCAACGGCACGCTCGACATCGCTGCGATGCACCATGTGCCCGCGCTCGACCGCGATTTCACGCAATCGCCGCTGCTGTCGACCGAATTCACGATCGTGATGCGCGAAGGCCACCCGCTCGCACATGCGCGCCGTCTAGAGGAACTGCTCGATGCCGAGTGGATCGTCACCGTCGGCGCCGAGCAGTTTCCGCACAGCGTGATGGTCGGGATGTTCGAGGCGCACGGGCTGCCGCTGCCCAAGCGTTTGCTGCGCTCGCCGATGTCGTTCGCGGTGACGCTCGGACTCGTCGCGCGCTCCGACGTGATCGGCTGCTTCACGCGCCCGCTCGCCGAGATGGTCGCGCCGCTCGGCATCCGCACGGCCGAACTTGACGAAAGCATGCCGCGCTTCGACCTGTCGATCATCGCGCGGCGCGACCTGCTGCCCACGCCGGCCGTGTCGCAATTCGTCACGTGCCTGAAGCGCGCGGTCAACGAAACGCTCGGCTGAATCGTTCCTGTGTCTGAAACGGTGGCGCCCGCAGCGTGCCACCGCCGGGCCCGGTATCGGGGCTTGTCCTAGGCGCCCTGCCGGTATTTTGTCTTGATAATCTTGCGCACGTCGCGCGCCCGCATCGGGCGGGCGAAACGGACAGTCCGACGCGAAGCCGCGGCGGGCCGAAGGCTTACGGCGCGGCACAACCGCGCACCCATCGAACAAAACGAGGAGTCACCTGGTGAAAAAGATTCTTGCGGCTGTGACCGTTGCCCTGCTCGCCGTATCGGCCGGCGGCGCGTATGCGAAGGACTGGTCGACCGTGCGGTTCGGCGTCGACGCAAGCTACCCGCCTTTCGAATCGAAAGGCGCTGACGGCAAGGTTGTGGGTTTCGACGTCGATCTCGGCAACGAAATCTGCCGCCGCATGAACGCAAAGTGCGTGTGGATCGAAAACGACTTCGACGGGATGATCCCGGCGCTGAAGGCCCGCAAGTTCGACGGCGTGCTGTCGTCGATGTCGATGACGCCGGCGCGTCAGGAACAGATCGCCTTCTCGGCGAAGCTGTTCAACACGCCGACGCGCCTCGTCACGAAGAAGGGCACGGGCCTGCTGCCGACGGCTGAATCGCTGAAGGGCAAGTCGGTCGGCGTCGAGCAGGGCACGATCCAGGAGACCTACGCGAAGACGTACTGGGCCTCGAAGGGCGTGAACGTGGTGCCTTACCAGAACCAGGACCAGGTCTACGCCGACCTGATCTCGGGCCGTCTGGACGGCGCGCTGCAAGACGCGGTGCAGGCCGAGATCGGCTTCCTGAAGACGCCGCGCGGCGCGAACTTCGACTTCGCCGGCAAGGATATCGACGATCCGAAGACGCTCGGCAACGGTGCCGGCATCGGCCTGCGCAAGGAAGACGCCGACCTGAAGTCGAAGATCGACGGCGCGATCGCCGGCATGCGCAAGGACGGCACGTACGACAAGATCGCGAAGAAGTACTTCGATTTCGACGTCTACGGCAAGTAATACGGCACGCCAGCGCACACCGCGCTGCGTCGCAAACGGGCTCCGCAAGGAGCCCGTTTTTTTTTGCATGAGCGACGGATGCAACGTGTTTTTTTCCGCGCCAACCTGATGATTTTCAACGGAAAACGACATGCTCTGGCGCCGGTTTGATGGCGGCGCGAAAGGCAACGTACAATCGATCTTCCACGCACACCGGATCATTCGCGGCTGCGCCGCACTCCCCTCATCATGCAAACGCAGACCCATCCGCTGATTTCCCCCGCCGTCGGCACCGAACGCCAGATCACGAGCTTCCACTACGGCCCACGCGGCGGCAAGAAGGTCTACATCCAGTCGTCGCTGCACGCGGACGAACTGCCCGGCATGCTGGTCGCCACGCTGCTGCGCCGCAAGATCGCCGCGCTCGAGACGGCCGGCAAGCTGCGCGGCGAAGTCGTGATCGTGCCCGTACCGAACCCGATCGGCCTGTCGCAGCACGTGTTCGGCGATCACCTCGGCCGCTTCGAGCTCGGCTCGATGCAGAACTTCAACCGCAATTTCTACGATCTCGCGGCACTGGTGCTGCCGCGCGTCGAACACCACCTCACGAACGACGCACAGCGCAACCTCGTCGCCGTGCGCGCCGCGATGCGCGAAGCGCTCGACGAGCAGAAGCCGCGCACCGAGCTCGACTCGCAGCGCCTCGCGCTGCAGAAGCTGTCGTTCGACGCCGACATCGTGCTCGACCTGCACTGCGACAGCGATGCCGTGATGCACCTCTACACGAATCCCGATCTGTGGCCGGACGTCGAGCCGCTGTCGCGCTATCTCGACGCGCAGGCGTCGCTGCTCGCGCTGAATTCGGTCGGCAACCCGTTCGACGAAATCCACAGCTTCTGCTGGTCGGATCTGCGCAGCCGCTTCGGCGACCGCTTCCCGATCCCGAACGGCGCGATTTCCGTCACGGTGGAACTGCGCAGCGAACGCGACGTGTCGTACGAGCTCGCCGAAAAGGACGCGCAGGCGATCGTCGAATACCTGACCGAGCGCGGCGTCGTCGACGGCACGCCGGCGCCGCTGCCGCCGCTCGCGCATCCGGCCACGCCGCTCGCGGGCACCGATCCGCTCGTCGCGCCCGTGTCGGGCGTAATCGTGTTCCGCACGCCGGTCGGCGCGATGATCGAGGTCGGCGAGGCCGTGGCCGACATCGTCGACCCGCTGACCGATCGCGTCGTCACGCTGAAGAGCAGCGTATCGGGCGTGCTGTACGCGCGCCAGATCGTGCGCTTCGCGACGGCCGGCATGGAAGTCGCGCGGATCGCCGGCGCGACCGCGATCCGCACGGGTTCGCTGCTGTCGGCCTGAGCGATCGCCCCGCGCGCCGGGTCACGGCGCGTATCGCACACAGCAACGAAATCGCCCGCTCACGCGGGCGATTTGCTTTGCGGAGGGTGCGTCGGCGGTCGGCAATCGACCGCCGGCCGTGACGCGTGAAGACCGGTCAGAACGCCGGCACGATCGCGCCGCTGAACTTCTGGTCGATGAACTTGCGCACGTCGTCCGATTCATAGGCCGCGACGAGCTTCTTCACCCACGGCTTGTCCTTGTCCTGCGCGCGCACCGCGATCAGGTTCGCGTACGGGCCGCGCAGATCCTCGATCGCGATCGCATCCTTCACCGGCGTGAGCCCGGCCTTCACCGCGTAGTCGGTGTTGATCGACGCGGCGTCGACGTCGGGCAGCGCGCGCGGCAGCTGCGCGGCGTCGAGTTCGACGATCTTGATCTTCTTCGGGTTCTCGGCAACGTCGAGCGGCGTCGCGTTCACGCCGTTCGTGCCGGCGCCCGCCTTCAGCTTGATCACGCCGTACTTCTGCAGCAGCAGGAGCGCGCGGTTGCCGTTCGACGGATCGTTCTGGATCCCGACCTTCGCCCCCACCGGCAAGTCCTTCAGCGACTTGAGCTTCTTCGAATAGAAGCCCATCGGCGCCGTATAGGTGAGCCCGACGTTCACGATCTTGTAGCCGCGCTGCTTGACCTGGCTGTCGAGAAACGGCTGGTGCTGGAAGCCGTTCGCGTCGAGATCGCCCGAATCGAGCGCCGCGTTCGGCTGCACATAGTCGTTGAATTCGATGACCTTGATCGCCAGGCCTTCGCGCGCGGCGACCTTCGTCACCTCGGTCCAGATCTGCGCGTCGGGGCCGCTCATCGTGCCGATCTTCAGCGTTTGCGGATCGGCGTGCGCGCCGGGCGCCGCGAATGCCAGCGCTGCGGCGAGTGCGCCGAGGCCGGTCAGGATCGAACGTCGCATGGTGTCCTCTTGTCCCGTGTCGTTTGTTGGAGCACGGATCGTGGCACGGGGCCGGAACGCCACCAACCAAGCTTATTTCATGTGCATATTCCTGATTCCGATCGACTCTCAGTCTGAATCGGTATAACCCCCGGCTATACAACCGGGCAGAATTCAGTGTCGCATCGGCACCACACATTCTTCATATGACAGTCGCTGTCATATTCATTACGTGCCCCGCCGATAAAGTTGCCGCCGGTCCGTGAAAGCGCCCATAGAGAGCGCCGGAACCGCAACTGGACACGCCATTTATTCGCTCGGAGAATCCTTTGAACAAGAAACTGTTGACCATCGCCGTCCTGGCAGCAACGGCCGGCACGGCGCACGCACAAAGCAGCGTGACGCTGTACGGCCTGATCGACACGTCGATCACCTACTCGACCAGCCAGCGCACGCACGGTGCCGGCTCGCCGGGCAGCGGCAGCGTCGCGATGACGAGCGGCGCGCTGAACGCGTCGCGCTGGGGGCTGCGCGGCCGCGAGGATCTTGGCGGCGGGATGGCCGCGGTCTTCACGCTCGAGAACGGCTTCTCGGGTACCACCGGCAAGCTGTCGCAGAAAGGCGTCGACCTGTTCGGCCGCCAGGCGTGGGTCGGCGTGAGCTCGAAGACGGCCGGCACGCTCACGTTCGGCCGCCAGTACGACCTGATCCTCGATTTCGTGACGCCGCTCGGTGCGTCCGGCCCCGGCTGGGGCGGCAACCTCGCGGTCCATCCGTACGACAACGACGATTCGAACCGCAACCTGCGCATCAACAACGCGGTCAAGTACACGAGCCCGACGTATCGCGGGCTGACGTTCGGCGCGATGGTCGGGTTCTCGAACACGGCCGGCCAGTTCTCCAACAACGCGGCGTGGAGCGCGGGGGTGTCGTATGCGAACGGGCCGCTGAAGCTCGGCGCCGGCTACCTGAAGATCAGCCGCGACCGCAATGCGCCGAATCCGGACGGCGCGCTGAGCACGGTCGACGGTTCGGCCACGATCACGGGCGGCAACCAGCAGATCTGGGCGATGGCCGGCCGTTATGCATTCGGGCCGCACTCGGTCGGCGCCGCCTGGTCGCATTCGACCACCGATGGCGTGACGGGCGTGCTCCAGGGCGGCAACATCGCGCCGCTGAAGGGCGAATCGCTGGTGTTCGACAACTTCTCGATCGACGGGCGCTACTTCGTCACGCGCGCGCTGAGCGTCGCTGCCGCCTACACGTACACGATGGGCCGCTTCGACACGCGCACGGGCCAGACGCGCCCGAAATGGAACCAGGTGGTCGCGCAGGCCGACTATGCGCTGTCGAAGCGCACGGACGCGTATCTCGAAGGCACCTACCAGAGCGTGAGCGGCGGCAACGGCAATCCCGCGTTCAACGCGACCGTCTGGACGCTGACGCCGTCGGCGAACAGCAACCAGGTCGTCGTCGCGCTCGGGCTGCGGCACAAGTTCTGACGGCGCGGCGCGGCCGAACGGCTGGACCGGCTCCCTCCGGTACCTGTTCCCGGCACCGCCCGATCGTCGTGTTCCGCACTTAAAAAGGCCGCGCCCGTGCGCGGCCTTTTCGCTGTGGCATCGTGTACCGCACCCGGCAGGCGGGAGCAAGAATGCCTACCCGGGTGTCGCGTCTGCGCAAAAAATGCGGAGAAACTGGTCACGTTGTGACATTTTTCCTAATCTATTTGCAGCGACGCCGCGATTTGGCGTTCCGGCCGCAACACTCTTTCATCTGGCGCACCACCGGCTTACGAACCTGCATCACGCCGGCAAAGCCGGACCTTTCGCGCCATGGCGGCCGGACCGGCGCGTGCAGGCAGCACGCGCCGCGCTTTCAACGCAGTCAACCGCTGGAGACGAACGATGAGCAAAATGAACCGATTTGCGGTCCTGGCAACCTTCGTACTGCTGGCCGGTTGCCACAACGCGGCGAAAACGCCCGAGAATGCCGGCATGGCGCCGACGCCCTCGAGCGAAGCCGTCGCGACGGTGGCTGCCGACGATCTCGACAATCCGAACAGCCCGCTCGCGAAGCGCAGCATCTACTTCGATTTCGACCAGTATTCCGTGAAGCCCGAATTCCAGTCGCTGCTGCAGGCGCACGCCGACTACCTGCGCAGCCATCCGTCGCGGCGCGTGCTGATCCAGGGCAACACCGACGAGCGCGGGACGTCCGAATACAACCTTGCGCTCGGTCAGCGTCGTTCGCAGGCGGTGTACAGCGCGCTCCAGACGCTCGGTGTGCAGGCAACGCAGATGGAGGCCGTCAGCCTCGGCAAGGAAAAGCCGGTCGCGCTCGGTCATGACGAGGACTCGTGGGCGCAGAACCGCCGCGCCGATCTCGTCTATCGTTGATCTGCCGCCGCCACAACGGCGGCCCCGCATGACAGAAAGCCACGCAGGCCGCCGGCCGTCGTCGCGGCCGCGCGGTGCCGTCCGGTCTGCCTGATCGTGTTCGGTCATCGGTCACGCGCCCGATGCGCGGCGCGCCGCACTCAACGCCGGCGTTCGAGCCGCCGATGCAGCCAGTGGGACAGCACCGCGGACGTCACGATGGCATCGAGCGTCGCGATCGCGTCGATATCGCCCACCTTGTCCGCCTTGAGCATCCAGGCCACGAGCAGCACGTAGCCGATCATCGTGCCGGCGCCCACGATCACGCCCAGCAACACGAACCAGCGCCGCCGGATGCGCGTGCCGATCGCGCCCAGGATGCCGCCGGTCACCATCGCGGGCAGGAAATAGCCGAACAGAAACGACGCGAAGAAAATCATCGGCACCATGCCTGCGCTGACTTTCAGCACGTCCCATGACGGGCCGTCGATCAACGTCCACGCAATCAGCATGACCGCCGGCCAGACGAGCGACGCGACCAGCGGGCCGCCGATGGCGAACGACAGACAGCCGAACATGGCACGACGGGACAGGCGCGACGAATCGCGCTCCGGGCGCTCGACGGTAGCACTCATTTTTGTGTAGTCGGAATCGGAATGGCGGCGTGCCGGAGTGTATCAAGTCGCCGCGCCATGCCGTCGATCCGGCCCCGTCGCGCGCGACGCGCGACGATACGCAAAAAGCATGGAATAAACGGCTCGCCGAAACGTCTTTTGATCGCGCAGACGCGCGGTTCACGCGAACCGGCCTTTCCTGCGGCCTGCGCGCTGCAAGGAGATTGCAATGAAATCGGCAACGTTGGCCGCGGCGCTGGTCGCGGCGCTGATGCTCGTGCTGTCGGCGGGATGTACGTCGTCGGGCAGCGGCGTGTCGCAAGGACCGGGCATGAGCCGGTACGGCGGTGGCGGCTCCGGAGGGAGCGGAGGCGGTGGCGGAGGGGGCGGCGGCTACTGAAGCGCCGCTAAAAAACGGGGCGACGCGTCACACGCAAGCGCCGGAAACCGGCTGCCTCGCGCGCGACGCCCCGCCCCGCGGTACGACTTAACGCATCGCCTTCACGTCGGCCGGCGTGACGCTCGCGGGCTGGCCGCCCCACGTCGCACGCAGGTAGTTCGCGAGCTGGGCGAGTTCATCGTCGCTCAGCGTGTGCGCGAAGCCCGGCATCGGCTGCAGGTTTTCGAAGCCGGTGAACTTCTGCTCGTCGATGCCGTCGAGCATCGCGACCAGCAGGTTGCGCGGATCGCCCTGGCGCACCGTCGAGTTGCCGTTCATCGGCACCGCCACGTGCGGCTTGCCTTCGCCGTTGAAGCCGTGACAGCCCGCGCACACCGCGAGATACACCGAGCGGCCGGCGGCCAGCTGCGCGGCATCGGCCGACACCGGCTTCACCGGTTCCGGCGCGGGCGGCTTGTCGCCGAGCAGATACACCGACAGCCCGCGCAGGTCGTCCTTCGTCAGGTACTGCGTGCTCAGGTGCACGACCGGATACATCTCGCCGAACGCCGAGCCTTGCGGCGCGATGCCGACACCGAAGAACGTCTGCAGGTCGGTGCCCGTCCAGCCGCGCGCGGCGAGACCGGCCGGCGTGATGTCGGGCGCGGCCACGCGGCCGAGCGCGGCACCCGCGAACGGCTTCGCACCGTCGAGCTGGCCCGTGAATGCGCGCGGCGTGTGACATTCCGCGCAGTGGCCGAGCGCACCCGCGAGATAGCGGCCGCGCTGCCAGTCGGCGGACTGCCCGGCCGACGCATCGGGCAGGCTGTCCTTCAGGAACACCATGTCCCAGAAGACCATGCCGAAGCGCAGGTTGTACGGGAACTTCAGGTCGTGCGCGCGGTTTTCCTGTGCGACGGGCTTGACTGTCATCAGGTACGCGTACATCGCGTCGGCGTCGGCGCGCGTGAGCTGCCGGTACGACGTGTACGGCATCGACGGATACAGGCGCTTGCCGGGCGCCTTGCCGTCGTGCAGCGCGGCGTAGAACTCGTCCGCGCTCCAGTTGCCGATCCCGTGATCCTTGTCGGGCGTGATGTTCGAGCCGTAGAACGTGCCGAACGGCGATTCGAGTGCCGCGCCGCCGGCGAACGGCGCGCCGTCCTTCGCGGTGTGGCACGCCGCGCAGTCGGCGGCCTTGACGAGATAGCGGCCGCGCGCGACCTGGTCGGCGCCGGGCGCGCCGGACGCAGCGTTCGAGGCCGGCGCGTCGTGGCCGCCACACGCGGCGAGCAGCAGCGCGCAAGCCGCTGCGAGTGCGGGCAGGCCCGCAGCCCGCGCGACGCGATGAGCGAG
Organism: Anopheles rivulorum; assembly: GCA_018908115.1. NCBI lineage: Eukaryota > Metazoa > Arthropoda > Insecta > Diptera > Culicidae > Anopheles > Anopheles rivulorum. The sequence goes on along the minus strand of STHB01001586.1, from coordinate 3,322 downwards.
TGTGCGTTTCATGCGGCGTCCTTCACGAGTCCCGGCGTCGTCAGCACCACGTCCTTGACGGCTTCGTAGTAACGGACATAGCCCGTGCAGCGGCAGATGTGCGCGTCGAGCGCCTCGGTGATCGTGCGTTCGACGTCCGCCTTCGCGATCGGCTCGCGCTTCAGGCGTTCGATCAGCACGGTCGCCGCGTTGACGAAGCCCGGCGTGCAGTAGCCGCACTGGAAGCTGAAGTGCTCCAGGAACTTCTGCTGGATCGGCGACAGCTCGACCACTTCACCGGCTTCGTTGCGCTTCGCGTGGCCTTCGATCGTGCGGATCGAACGACCGTGGAAGAAGTGCGCGCCGGTGATGCAGGTGCGCATTTCCTCGCTCGTGCCGTCCGGCTTGTCGACGATCACGACGCATGCGTGGCAGATGCCTTGCCCGCAGCCGAGCCGCGAACCGGTGAGGCCTGCGTACTCGTGCAGGAACTCGATCATCATCAGCCCTTCCGGCACCTGCATCGGGCCGACGGACTTGCCGTTGATGTTGACCGACAGCGGCTTCTGCTGGAAGCGGACGAGCGGACGCTCGACGGCGGCCGGCGCCGATGCCGGCGTAGCCGGCGCGGCAGGAACGGATGCCGGTGCGGCCGAAGCGGCCGCCGGTGCGGAAGCGCCGGTCGCAGCCGCGCTGGCGCTCGCGGCCGAAGCCGCGGTTTGGGCGGTCGTCATGCGAGCACCTCCTGAATCTTTTGCGGGGTCACCGGCAGGTCGGTGAAACGATGGCCGATCGCGTGCGCGATGCCGTTCACGATCGCGCCGACGACGGGAATCATCACCACTTCGGCGACGCCCTTCGGCGGATCGGTCTCGGACAGCGGCGGCAGCACGTCGCCCGTCTGCGTCCACACGGCGACATCCGACGCGCGCGGCAGCTGGTAACGGTTGAAGTTCCACGTGCCGTTGCCGGGGCCGTCCTCATAGAGCGGCAGGTACTCGTGCAGCGCGTGACCGATGCCCATCGCGAGACCGCCCTGCAACTGGCCCGACACGAGCTGCGGCGAAATCTGGTTGCCGCATTCCATGATCGAGTGGTGCGTGAGCAGTTCGACCTTGCCGGTCGCTTCATGCACGGCCAGCTCGACGAGCGTGCCGACCGCCGTGTAGTACGTGACGGCCGCGTTGTTGCGGCTCGTCGGCGGGATGAACACGCGCTTGCGGTCCAGCACGCGATAGCCGTTCGCGGTCGGCGCCAGCGTGACGCGCATCGCGGTCGCGCCGGCCGGCGCGGCCGTGCCCGGCACCGGGCCGTTGTCGGCACCCGTCTTCGGCGCGCCGACGCGCAGCGACAGCGCATCGATCGGCAAGCGCTCGACTGCGCCGCCCACTTCGAACTCGGCTTCGGTCCACTGCCAGCGGTTGAACACGTGCACGGCGGCACCGGTCGGCAGGCCGAGCGCATGCGCCTGTTTCGCGAGCTGTTCGAACGTCAGCGGCTCGAGGCCGTCGGCGGTCAGCTTGCCGTCGACCCAGCGCGCGTCCTCGATACGGATCGTGTACGGCGCGGCCTGGCCGCCGCCGAGGCCACGCGTCCAGATCGACATCGCAGCCGGCCACAGGCCGTAGCGGAACACCGCACGGGCGGCTTCGCGCGTGCTGTGCGTGAAGTAGTACGCCGAGTTCGTCGCGCTCGACGGCGACGCATAGCCCGGCGACCAGCGCGGGTTCGCGCTCAGGCGATCCTGGTCGGCCTGCGACATCAGGTACGGATCGCCGCTCGTCTCGACCGGCAGGTCCGGCCATTCGGTCAGGGCCACGAGCACGTCCGTCGCCGGACGGCCGAGCCATTTCGCGACCGCGACGGCCTGCGACGTCGACATCCCGGTGCCGATCTCGGCCGCCGTGTGCCGCAGTGACACCTTGCCGTTCTCGTCGAACTCGACCTTCGCGAACGACGCTTCCGCGCCCGTGCCGAAATCCTTCTGCACGCACGCGAAGCCGACACCGTAGCGCTTGCCCGGGTGCGCAGCCTCGAATTCGGTCTTGCGCGCAGCGCGGCGCGTCCACAGCGGATGCTGCTTCGCGCGCTCCAGCACTTCGTCGACGCGCAGCGCGCCGGCGGGAATCGCACCCTGCGTGTTCTTCATCCCCGAGCGCAGCGCGTTGCGCAGACGGAAATCGATCGGGTCGATGTTCAGCTGCGCGGCGATCTCGTCGACTGCCATCTCGGTCGCGGCCATGCTCTGCAGCGTGCCGTAGCCGCGTGCGGAGCCGGCGTCGATCGCACGCGTCGCGATCGCGACCGAAGCCAGGTCGCTCTTCGGGAAGTAGTAGATCGATTGCGCGGCCGTGGCGCCGACCATCGCGACCGACGGCGAGAAGTTCGAGCGTCCGCCGCCGTTTGCCTCGAAGTCGCCCTTGAACGACTGCAGCAGGCCCGTGTTGCGGTCGACCGCGATCCGGTAATGCATCTTGAACGCGTGACGCTTCAGCGACGTCTGGAACTGCTCGTAGCGGTCGTTCGCGAACCGCACCGGGCGGCCGTCCGCGTACAGCGCGCAGACGAGGCCGTAGAACGGCACGTTGAAGTGATCCTTCGAGCCATAGCCGACCGTGTAGCACGGATGCACGAACAGCTTCTTCACCGGGAAGCGGCATTTCGCGACCATCGCGGCCGCGTTCTCCGACACTTCGAGCGGCGACTGCGTCGGCACGACGAGGTGCATCGACTGCGTCGCGGCGTCGTACCAGCAGTTCGCGTTGTCGGGTTCGAGCGCGGCCGTATCGACCGACTGCGTGTTGTATTCGCGGTCGAACACGAGCCAGTCGGCCGTCGGATGATCGAGCTCGCTGGCGATCTGCCCGGCCAGGAACATGCCCTGCTCGTCCAGCTTGCCGTGCTCCTTGCCGTCCGGCCAGACCGGCAGGTGCTTGCGCATCATGCTCGGGAAGATCGGCGCGTCTTTCAGGCTCGAATAGACGTCATCGTCATAGGCCGTCTTGCCGCCCACGCGCACGTAGCGGAAGGTACCCCACGGATCGCGCTCGAGCGGGCCCGTGACCGCGCCGTAGCGGATCACGTCGTCGCGGAACTTGAGTGCGTTCTTCGCGAAACGGAAGCGCGCGAAGTCGTGATAGATGAGGATCGCGACCGCATGGCCGAGATACGCGGGCGTCTTGCCGGCCGGCAACAGCATGTCGTCGCCGTAGAACGTCGGGAACGCGACGCCGTCGCGCGCGAGATCGTCGGCCGTGACCACGCGGTCCGGCTTCAGGTCGTCGCCGAGCAGCGACAGGTCGAAGCCTTCGTACGTGCGGTCGGCCTGCGTGACGCGCAGGAT
>STHB01001580.1:0-32897 GCA_018908115.1 Anopheles rivulorum | reverse complement strand
AAAAACAACAAAAAGCGTCGTTCCACCGATCTTAGTGCGAGCAAACTTTTCAACTGCGTCGTGTAAACAAATCACCCGTCCCACTCACACGCTCACACTGAGCAGGCAAATAATAAAAGCACTCCGAACCGTTTTATGTGGTTTGACAGTAGACGCTGTGACAGTACACTCAGCCGTGGCGAGAAACGTCAAACGTCAAAACCGTTTTAGAGCTGTTTACCAAACGCTTTGTTCTTGCTCTCATTTTCGGGCACGAGTATATTTGATATATTTTTCTAAGGGAAATAAAACGGTACGGGTAAACTTTTTCCAATTGCGCACCATCATCGTTGTTCGTTCGTCCAATTTCGTCGCCATCTTCGATCGGCACGGTATATGTGGTACGTGGCAAAAGCGAAACCCAAACATCTTCCGGTATTTTTTTTTTTATTTGAGTCGGAATACTTGCGCACGCTGCAACCGTACACAACTTTATAGCCCGTATAAGCTGGGACTGCTGCCGAAGTGTACCCGGTACTGGAAAGTCGTAAAATGGCCAACCGTTCCGTTGTACCAAGCGTGCCAGGTTCGCCCGCTGCTCGTATTGATGCGGATCACTTAAGACACCGGCTGGGTGGGAAATCGACACCCCGGTGATGCTGCAAGTATCCCTCCCAACACCCCGCAGGCGTAATTGTTTCATTCCAGCGTTCCTGCATCCGTCGGCGCACCGTTCGGGCTGTGCAACGTTCGGGGAATGCAACTTTTCCATTATGTATCTGCACACATCCCCAGCTAGCCCGGTGCCCGTGTAGCCAAAGCCCGTAAAGATGATGCGCCAGTGCTGCGCGGTTGTAAATTGTGACCGCTACCGTCGCCCGGTCCGCAACCCGATTGAGCTTTTCCCGGCCTTGCAGGCGGAAACCTTTTTGCACTTAAGCTACCGTCACTGACATTTGCCGATGTCAAGCGGCCGGCCTGCAGCCCGAATTTCTTGTGTGCTACGGTGCAAAATTCGTACGTTCCTCCTAAGCTGCCCTGGATAGGGCTCCGTGCGGATAAGCAAGTTTTACGACTATTGGCTCTCGTTCGGACGAATCCTGCCCAAACTCCTAGCAACGCTTTCGGTACGGTTCTAATGAATGCGATAGCCCGGTCCCCGGTGACGAGGGTTGCGTGCAAACCCAATCTAGCAGGGATGGGCGGGATGGAGCGACATGAAAAATTCAAAAACCCACGCCACCGGCGTCTGGCAGGAAGCAAAATGAAACGCCGAGAGTTGCATAAAGATGGCCGACGTGCCATGCCAGTGGGTTGGGTTCTGATCACTTCGGTGCTTTGGTGCGCTCCATGCGCCTTCCTGGACCTTGGACCGCGCGCGTCATCACAGTAATGGTGGCCCACCGGTTTGGGTTGACGCTGGGTTTCATTCATAAATTTAGCAGCAATGGTGCTGCGGTCCGGTGCAACGTGATTATGTTGATGCTTTGCTTCGCAACTTCCAGCAAAAGTCCTTGCATCGTAGGAGCTCCCCCAAACGTTTTGGGACATGCTCGTCTAATTCTATTTTAAGTCGAATAAATTGATTAGAGTTTTTCTTTTTAAAGAAAAGCAAACTCAAACAAGTTGAATCTAATTCTTTTCCATACAATAATTTGACATTGTAGCTGGATAACATAGCAACAAAAATCAAACTCAAAATGCTATTTCATGGATGGACACGTCGGTAGCAGACGGCTGTGAAATTGGCTTTATCCGCAACAAAACAAAGAAACAGAAACAGCAACAATTTTACTAACGTCACCCGTGCCAGATAGCACCATAAGCTGGCAAACAGTGTCCTCACACGGTTCAATCTCAATCCACCGCTCCGGTCCACCATAAAACCTGCTTCAAACGACTGCTAGTACCTTGACAGTACGGCATTGCATTGCGGGATGGATGGAATCGAATAAAACAGATAAAAGTTTAAGCTTCCGGAATAGTGTATACAATATATTGTGTACGTTACCATTCAGACGGCAACCACGTAGAACCACGTTTGAACGTTTGGAACGGTAGCCGATGTGGAAGCTGGAATCTGCCATCATGCGCCAGGCTTGCACTAGGCTCGGGATGGGTGCAGCTGGCCAGTGCCGAAAAACGGCCCGGACCCGGTACACGCCACCGGTTGATGGCTTCCGGTCGAGACGGTTGGTTTATCCACAGGCACGTCCAGGCGAACGATGTCACTCATGATGACATCTTTGTTCCCGCTCGTATCAAGTAAACCCACCCGAGCAGACGCTCACCAGCACACCAGCGTCTGTTGATTATTTGCCTCAAAACACAGCCCACCGAGAAAAGGTTTAGCTCGCCGGGCGAATAGTGAGAGAACACAGCCAGACTAATCCGATTCTCACACCAGTAGTCTAGCGAGCTAAGCGAAAGAAAAAAAAAACACAAAGTGTTGAGGAGTCCGGATATACCGGTAGCCCGACATATTCTGCTAAACCATTCCCTAAACATATCAGCAAATGAAATAGACGGCATAGGAAGAAAAAAACTTCCCGGACATGTTTGACAGATGCGTCCCGTTCGGTTCGTCGACCAGGCCCGCCAGGTTTATTAATGTTCGCTTTCCGTGCGAATGATGTACGCATACTAGTCGTATGTCCGAATAATGGAAGAGGGAGTTGTTTTTTTGTTGTGAAAATCTCCAACACCTTCAAGTAGCTCTAGCTAGTAGCTACCTTTTAAGGTAACACTTTTACCTTTTGTGTACAAGAGCACTAGCATCATGTAGTGTAGAGCAGTGGCGAAAGGCACAACACAAAAAAAATATCCAGGAAAGCTGGTCTAGACTACGGACAGTGCGAAAGGCACGATTAGCATTAACGTTTCGGGCATGATCCTCCCATGCACGTCCTAACGTTTTTGTGGGTGTTTTGTGTTTGGTGCTAAACCATTCAGCACGTGCAAAAAACTATCGAGTGTCGTGAATATCTACACCATTAGCAAACCATCTGTCTGGTGTCTGATGTAAATCTGGATCGGTTCGTTCGCTCCTAATGGAAAGATGGCGCACGGTGGCGACCAAAACCACCATGCGACCATGGTTTGGAACCATGGAACGGCTAGATAGTTCATCATTCTGTCAGAATCACACCCGGTTTCGGATAAAACAAAAACCCTCACACAAACACAAATCCGCAGCAAAACCAAAAAAGAAAAACACACGAAGATCGTTCGCACACGACACTGAAACAACTATCCGAATCGGTGTGTAACGTTATCATTCGGGCGGTGGTGTGAGAGTGCGAACGAGCAAGACAGCCTTTCAGGCGAAAAACGATGATTGATATTCAAATTTAAATGCACGCAAAGCAGCACGAAAAGATGCTACTTTTTGCAAACACATTTGCTACATGCATTTGCTGCATCCGATACATTTGCTACATGCGAAAAATCAAATGCATGGTGTAAAAAAACACAAACACAAACACTAGATTTCAACTGAAGAAACACTATAAAAAATACTATAAAGAGCTGTAAAATTATGTTTATGGCACCTGTCAAACGGTGTCGTTCGAGATGATAACAAATACAGTCATTAACGCAAAAGTACACGATTGGTAAAAAAGCTGTTTTACTTTTCTTATTGTATTGTATGATTTTGAAAATGATACAGATGAAGTTCTTATAAGTGAATACTGTTCATGGTAAATAATGAAAAAAAAATTTAACTATTGAAATTGGTTAACGAGTGAGGAAAAGAAAGTTTTTACTTTTAAAATGCATTTAATTTACAAATGTAGCTTAAGCTTTTTTGCATGAACCCTAGTGCGTGCAAACATTTTCAGAACTCATTTCGCTGTTTGCAACCAAGACCGACAGATTAGTGTACCTGATACGCAGGAATGAGTAAGGAAGCAAGGACGCAGCTGTACGTGGAAGCATAGAGAAACAACACAAGAAATAGCAAACAACAGCAACAGCAACAGAAAAAGGTAAATGCTCACTCACCGTGTCAGACATAATGACGCAAAAATAATTGAGATGAAGCGGCCCGATAGACGGCCCGAACGACGAACGGCCGTGCAATTCCGGGAAGGAAACATTTTCCCGCGAGCCGAATCCGAATGTCCGAATGCTGCAGAATCCGGTTCCGTTCACCATCCAAGCCTGGGTGTGTATGTGAGTGTGTATGTGTTTTGATCGCCGATGACAGTCATCCGTCGCGGTGGTCACCGAGTTGCGAATTGGTTGGCTGGTACTGGCACCAGTGGATGGAAGTCTGTTTTCGCTTCGTCGCAATCAGGAGAAACGGCACCGGGTATGAGGTAAGCGTTGTCTGCCTGTTTTGCATATCTCACCATCATCACTTCACGAACTTCACCCTTGGCGACTCGGTCCGGCCCGGGAACTACGGCACCCACCGTGGATGATGTTGAAAGCGAGATCCAGAGTAACGGACGGGAGGTGATGATTTCTCCATCGGGTGGTCTTCTCCAAGAATCGTACAGGATCGCCAGGCAGCTGCCACCGGATGTGACCGGGTAGAGATCTACACTCCAGAATCTTGCACGTTCCCCAGCGTTCCATTGCACGCAGCGTGTCCAGGGAGCGTTCCAGATTGAATGAACGCCGGTTACGTGCGCACCAGCAACCATCCACAACACTAATGGACGACAACTTACGCCATGCAAACTGTGGTACAGCAAACAAAAAAAGAATCGCAAATAAACTTACCACCGCGTTACGCACGGCGGGTTAAAGATTACTGTCAATTGTTATAAACTTTTTAGCGAACCAAAAATTGCACAAAAATAATCCATTTAAAGAACATACACTGTGTGTATGTACACAGAGTCACCGCAACGGTCACGTCACGCTGACAGATGTGTTCGCTGGTGTAATGACGGCGATCAACATGCGTCACACACTGTACACACTGAACACACGCCGTACCAAGGAATCCGTCCGAAGGGTAATAGTCCTTGATTAACCGCAACCGTTAGCGTCGGTACGTGACGCGGCCACGTTCGGCCCGCACCGTACAAGATTGCCCAGGTACCACTTAATTTCCTTTTGCTCGCTGTTTACCGTGGTCATTAGGCATACATTGGATCGCGATCGATAGCATTCCACGAATTCGAGCAGCGAGCTGCGAGCTGTCCCGTCGCGGACTGGTCTGTGGAGCATAAGCCGAAGTACATTACTGACACTCGGATATTGTCTGCCCAGGTAGGGACGCTTTTTTATTTGCTGCACACGGATAAAGCGCAAAGTCATAGCTTACCGCCGTATTAAAACTGCATTACATTGATTAACTCTATTCTAGTGAAACGAGGATGATTTTTCTCGAGGCTCAAGATTTAAATGAGGTCGCGCTTTAAGGTTTGTCCGAACCACCGACTGCGATCTTTAGCCGCACACTTGGAACGCTTGCATTCTAGTGCTGTATGTCACTCAAGCGACCCCCAAAGTTGACCCAAATTTTGGCACTCCCACCTAGTGAAGGCGAATGCATTCGGAGGGGAGCAAAGCAATGCAAAACTTTTCCTCTCGTTCACCCAGCTTCCCCCCCCCCCCCCTTCCTCTCCCTTGCGGCCACGGGTGCAAGACGGGAACAAACTTTTCCATTGCAACCGTTTCCGCCGAGTTATCGAGCCCGCCTAGAGGGGGAAGGAGGGATGCACAGAGGGGAGGAGGAAAAGTTTTCCAACCACGAGGGCCACCAGATGAATGATCTTGAATTTTTCGTCTGGCGCACGGCAAGAATGGTTGTACACACATCTCCCGAATGGTAGATTCGCCTAACCTCACTTTCACCAATTTTCACAATTTCCAGCAGTGGAGTTGCAACTGCGGCGAACTACCCCCTGTAGTCCCTTTCTTTATACGGCGTGAGCGGTTTCGTAGTTGGCGCCACTTCAAGCAAGTGTTTGCATTTGGCAGTGATCCTTAGGGATGGCCGGTTACTACGTCTGTACTAAGAAGCTACCGATAATTGTATACTTTTAGGCGCAATCAGACATGCAGTGGCTTTGCTAAAAATCTTTGACGCTATTTTTGTTTGTGCAATCAAACTAATGTTATATCAAAACTATTCGATTGAGTTGCTTACATTAAACATTACATTTTTTCTTCTCGCTTTTGCCATTACTGTTTCTGAATAATGCTCACGCGGACAAACAATTACCCAGAAACATGTTACATCATACCCGTCCCGTCGGGTGCAAATCTCGCCAAGGGGTTGCAGAATAGTTTCGGCCAAACAAAATGGCGGGCCCGGATTGCGTGCGTGCGTGTGTCCACTGCAGTTGCAACTGCAACTTCCGTTGCGCATCCAATCCCGCGATGCAATGGCGAAAAACCACCCTTCTTGAACTATGAATGGGATGGGACAAGCGAAAGCAAAACAAAAGGGGAAGCGTACATCGGGACAAGCGTAAGTGTGCTTGTGTGTGTATATGTTTATTTGAGGTATTTCCCGTGCCGTTGCAATACCTGTTCGTTTGCTCCTTTTCGCATGCAGGATGTGTCTAGCTTCCTATCTGGGTGATACTGATGTCACAATATGGCGATTGCACTAACAATGGTTTGCGTGGTCAGGCTTGGCGATTGTAAGATGGTTATTATTTACAAGTAAAACCAACATAATTTTATAATTTCTAAATAGTTAAAAAAACGTTGTGTAAGGTGATCCGAACATTAGTCATTTAAACAGCTTGAAAGTTGCCTCTTCTTTCTATCTATTAGCTTTCCGTTTCGTTTGAAGAATCTGTGGGTCCGCTTGAAAAACAAAGAGCATCCAAAAACAAACTTCATTTGTATAAAACTACCCATTCTGTACCCTTAATTCCGTTAATGGTTGGAAAAGCTAGTGAAGAAAGAAGACCCGCCCGAAGACGAAAACGCCAGATGATGGCTTAGAAGGACGGAAGGGAGGAAAGTGTAAAACGATTGATTGGCAAAATTCTTTCCACCAGGTCCCATTCTGGCCAGCTTTCCAAAGTGCGTCCCAAGGCTCCACAACAAAGCGGAAGGATCAAGAGCCCTTCAGCTCGGCGGATGCAAGCTTCCTGTGTTTAGTTTTTCAACCGTCGTCACACCGTTCGGTTGATGACGCCAACGAGGAGGGAAGGGAGGAGGTGGAAGAGGAAGAGTAGGAGGAGGAGGAGGGGGGGGGGAGGTAAAGAGGGCGATGCAAAGGAAGAACAGAAAGAAAGGTGAAGAAAAAAAAACGGACGAAAACGTTGATGAGACATTAGTGGATATTCTTAGTGCTTTCATGTTTTGCGACATGTTTTTCTTGTTGTTGTTGCTTTGCTTCGATTCTGGAAAATACTTCATCCTCCCCTCCCGATCGCACCACTTTCCCCTGATTGGTTTAGTTTCGCCAAGAAAAACCATACCCCAAAAGGCTGGCCAAATCGAAACAGTCTCGGACCAAACAAACTCTGTGCATAAAAAGCACGCGTTCAAATATATTTGTTGAGAGCTTTTGTGCAGGTAGGAAAAGCACCCCGGTGAGCGAGAGAGAGAGAGAGAGAGAGAGAGAGAGAGAGAGAGCAAGCGATAGAGCGAGAGAAGGAGAAAGAGAGTGAGAGAAAGAGATAGTGAGAGGGAGGGAGAGCGAGATGGGTGAAAGCGTGGAAAAACTAAAGGAAGGAAAGAGAATACACTGTGCATGTGTGCATACATAAATGACTCTCAGCGAGCGACAGCGCGCCACGGTTCGGTGCGTGCGACAGAGAACGCACGCGAGAGAGTGCATGCGATGAGATGCATTCGGGCCGGTGAGTGCAACCGGGCGCATGGGGAAAAACATCCATTGCGCCCTTCCGCTAAGCGGCAGCCGTGCACCGACTCGCTCGCTGTGTGGGTGTGCGCTTCGGCCGATGCGTGAGTGCATCGGCGTGCGTGCCCCGCCGATGCGTGTGTGCGTGTGTGCGAGCGAATGCACTATAGGGTGCAGCCGGGTGCAGTGGTGCATGCAGGACAAAGCGATAGTTGCACTTTCCCGTTCTGTTTCGGCGGTCCGGCCACACCTCCCGGCCACGCTGATTGGTCGGCCGGCACTCGGCGTCCGTGGCACGAGAGGGAGGGGGAGCAAAAGGGGCAATCGCGAGAGGGTACGGGAGTGCATTCCGTTTTGTTGGTGTTGCGCTGATGTGTTTTGCTTTTGCTTCGCGTTCTGGTACGCCTGTTTGTTTGCGTTTGCGTTGGGCCTTTGCGTTCTGTGCCAAGCAGCCCGTTACCCGCAATGCAATCACCTATGGGAAGCGTAACGCAGAACCGTCCAGGCAGGAGGAAAAACTAGAAGGGAAGGAAAGGGGGGGGGGTGGTAGGAGGTTAGCTGGGAGAGTGACTAGGGGGTTTGAGGGGGTGGTACATTTTGGGGAGTTTTTTGTTTTGCTCTGGGACGCATCTGAAAGCGAGATTGGCGATTGCGATTGGGGAAGGTTTTGGTGGAGCGGTATGAGAGATGAGGGGGAGGGAGAGGAATGCGAAGGAAACGAGGGAAAGGCGGGGAGGGGGGAGGGATTGTTTTTCGGGTTCGGGCACGACAAGGAAAAGCGCACCATTTTCCGGGTGCACGATGCAGACGGTGGCATCGTGCCCTTTGCCATAGCGCGTACCAAAGCGAGCAAGCGGGACGGCACTATACGTATCCGTATAGTTCGGCTGCACATCGAGTGCAATGGGAGCGATATGATAAGTGTGTAGAACAGTTCTTAGTTTTAGCTTCTGTCTAGCAGGTGCTCGAAACTATTTCATGTTTTGTTTTCTTTTGCATGAAAAGCAGCGTTCACACAACAGTATAACAGTGTTACGTAGAACTAGTATAACGAGGCACAAAATGAAACCTCATCATAATGTAACATAGCAAACAAATTAGAACAAAAGATATGTAACAAATATCCGCGTTGCCCGCTTACCCGGCAATAATCCGCTTATGAGCACGGCTAATCGCCTGTTCACTATTTTGACAGCTGTCAAACCACACTGAATGCGACATACTAGTACCCTGTCGCAAAGTAGTTTAGCTCAGTAAACCTGAGTATTTTGTTGAGTTCAATATTATCCGATTTTAAACTGTTGACTTGTCACATTGCTATCTGTTCTCTCTCTCTCTCTTTTTGGCTTAACGACCTACTCGGTCATGCCGGCCACCAAATGGCTTACTAGACTATTAGATACCACGTAGTTGCATAGTCAGTGCTCACTACGGGGGAACGGTCCGGATGGGATTTGAACCCGGTCCGGTCGTGTTAGGATCTAGCGCCGTTGCCAAATACACCAACAGGCCGCCCCATCTGTTATAATTACTATATCATTAAGCAATCGAAGTACAACCTTTCAACTCCACTCTATCAACCTATCAACTTACCTCAAATGGTGATTTGTTTTGTTTTGGTTTGGCCCTGCGTTGCGTTCGCCGCGCATTTGTTTTTCTTCGGTTGGTTTTTGTTCTGCGTAGCGTTGTTTTACTTTGTGTGTGTGTGTGTTTCGACGTCGTTTGCTGTAAGGAATAGCCTTTTTTCTGCACACATGTTCATGGAACGAAACCGGGAACCGAGCCGAGCTTTCCTCGCGTTGTGGACCTTGTGCAATGTTAGTGTCGGCTAGTGGTAGAATATAGTGGCGTGTGTTGCTGGTGAGTGACAAACCCACTACTACCATTACGGTCACTACACTGCACCCATCGCTAGTAGACACATGCTTTGCCATACTTTCTTTGTGTGTGTGTGTATGTGGCGGTGCGCAGTAGTTTGGATTGATCTTCTCCTCCCTTCAACCTACCTTCCCATTTCCCTTTCTCGCACACCTTCTACAGGCAGATTTCGGTTTGCTTTCGTCATCATTGTTTTCTTGCTGGGTGCTCTATCACTACCGCCCCCCCCCCTTTTTTTGTCACTACGGCAACGTTGTAACGTGTTTTTCTTTACATTGCTTCCACTGCACGTTGTTGTTGCTGTTTTGGAGTTTTGGAGTGGAAGGAAAAATGCGTACCCAGCAAGGTTTTTGGCAAGTTTTCGCTTGCGCTGTCTCGCTCGTTCTTTTCCTTCCAACAACAGGCAAGTGTATTGTTTGATGGTGACATGCATCCAGTTCGCCTGGCACTGATTTCCCTGTTTGCCACCTAACCAACGCTGCCCAATCATCAGCCACCTTCCACAGTGCCACCACCCGCTGCCCAGGTTGCCATCCCAAGCATCCCTGTGCAGGAGCTACAACGCCGTCCGTTTGTGTTTTGTGCCTGGTGTTGTGTTTGTGTTTTGTTTTGCTCCTGTCACGCTATGCTCTTGCAGTTGTCGTCCTCGTTTTGCTTTGCTGGTCTTGGTTGGTCGGCATGTTCTGGTGCGTCACCATCCACTGGCCTGCTGCGTCATCCGTGCACCTTTTCCCCCATTCACCCTACTCCCCCCCCCCTCCCTCCCTTGGCTTCATCCTTCTCTGTTGGTTGCTATCGACCCCGTCTTCTCGGTACGCCTTTGTACGCCAGCGCACAGTGCACCCGCGCTCCAGCTACATTACTGCAGCGGACACCGGATGCAGTACCGTTTGTGTATGTATGCGTGTGTGTGTGTGTGTCAGCATGCGAGTCCGTCTCGTACCTTTCCTTTCCCCTTTCCCTCTTATCCTTAACCTCGCCCGTGAGCGGTGTGTATGTGAGTGGCCGTGATTGTAACGTCAGCTAGCCGTCTCTATTCCGCCGCAGACCGTTTCTGGACACGCGCAAAAGCGCATACGCAGCTCGCCCTGACCCGTACGCAATGCAACCAATTTGGTTTGATAAGCGCGTGCGAAAGACGCGGATGGCGGGGGGTGGGGGGGGGGGTGGATTGATGAGTGGTGTGGGAGTTGGAGCAAGGAGAGGAGGGGAGGGGGGTAATTGCAGATGTGGGTGAGGTGACAAAAAATGCACTCGCGCCACCCCGAAACAACAACGTGCCAACCCCGTTGCACGCCGAGAGTAAGGACGGAAAGGGACTTTATGTACAACGCGTACGTCTATACGTGTGTATGTGTGCTTATACGTCCGGTAGGATGTCCTGTTTGGAGCCAATTTACCATGACCCCATGCACTGCCGCACCTGTTGTAGGCGGGGAAGGGGAAAGGGATGGTGTGAATGGGGGCGGGGGGGGGGAGGGGGCTAGAGATAGGGAAGCAGAAGGAAGGGGATTCTCGTGCAGGGCACCATTTTGTGTGTGGGTAGGCCAAAACCAAAAAAAACACAGCATACGAAACACGATAAGAATATCGGACCAGTTGGGCAAGTTCTGACGAGTTCTAGACCACCCTCGGTACGCTCTGTACACACATCCAGCCATCTGGTCGCCATCAGGACACTATCGCTCACGCTCTGGCTCGCACACTCCATCTCTATTTACCCTTTCGTTCCCTCGTCCTCTTTCTCTTTCCATCTCTCTCTCTCTCTCTCTCTCTCTCTCTCTCTCTCTCTCTCTCTCTCTCTCATACTCTCGTTTTTGCTCACTCTCTCCACCTAACGTAGTGCATAGTGCATATACAGTGTTGTAATACATCCTTCCTTCCCACGCACACACACACACCGCCAACAACCTCCATCCAAACAAGTCGTGAACTCGAATTTCCCAACCAACATGGACGAAGTTTCTGCTTATGTCGAACTTCTTGAGCCTTCTCCATCGATGGCCTGGATGGAATTTGGGTTGGACAGGTCAAACAATCACACCACACACTCACACACACTCACACACACATGCACAAACAGATGTACGTTGATCTCGAATTTTCGAATCTACTACTTCCCCTCTTACCCAATTCGTCAACTTCACCCCCCCCCCCCTTCCCTCGCTTTCCTTCATCCCTTCACTCCCTCCTCCTTTTCTCAATCACCCTGCCTATCCCACCCTCACAGCAGTAGTACATGAGATTTTCCACCCGTCCGTAATTCGTGAATGCGTTTCGAGCTGGTGCAGTGATGCGTTTTCCTTCTAGGGGGATGTTTTTCCCCACCCATTAACCAGAGGGTGCGTTTTTCTTCTTCCTTGTTTTGTAGCTTGTTTTGTTTTATGGTTCGTTTGCTCACACCCTGACGCCTGACGAATCCGGTCGCCGAACGGCTCATAAAATTGTTACTCCCTATTTTTAGTGGTGTGTGTAGCGCGTTCTGGGTAGGAGGAGGATTTAGTGGAAAACGAGAGGAAAAGGGGAAAAGTTCTGACCAGTTCTTTTGCCGTTCGAGGAGCCGTTTCCTTTCCGTTCGAGGGGTGGAGAGGGCAGGATGGGGGAAGGAGGTGTTCGGTTGGATATTTTTCCTATTTTAGCTTCCATTATTTCTAGTGCAAAGCGAGGGTGTTGCAGGAGGGGTCGGTGTGGTCAGGAAGGAAGAAGAGGATGGAAAAGTGGGGGTGGATTTAGGGTTTAGAGCGATGCTATTCCTACCGAACGCATCATGGTGGCCATTTTGTTGCCGATGACATCAATGCCGCGCGGAAGCTTTGTATGCCACCGTAGGCCGAACGTCACGTAAC
Source organism: Anopheles rivulorum (assembly GCA_018908115.1). Taxonomy (NCBI): domain Eukaryota; kingdom Metazoa; phylum Arthropoda; class Insecta; order Diptera; family Culicidae; genus Anopheles; species Anopheles rivulorum. The sequence goes on along the minus strand of STHB01001580.1, from coordinate 20,408 downwards.
TTGCATACATCTAGGCGCTTCACACAGGATTTTGAGAGAACGTGTACGCAAGCTTCTTACGCTGATACATTAAAGAAATGCGACTCAATTTGCTCGCTGTGCAATACCTTTCCAATGAAACTTTGGTGTAAAATGCGTTCGGGAAAATGGAATATCTATTGATAGTGCAGGCTTCGACGGCTTTGAGACATTTTCCACTCCAGTACATGGCGTTTTCCCTGCATGCGGATAGTTTGCTTTGTTTCTCTCCTTCTTCTTTGCCCTAGTTACATAGACCAGCCAGCGGCTAAAGTCTAAAAAGTTTTCCCTCCCTTCGCCGATTCGTACCCTTGTTCTTACTCCCTTCCCACCCAAAGCATTTCCCAAGGCAGCCGCAGAGCAGTGTTAACGCTGACAGGAAAACAGGACAGGACAAAAAAAACCCTCGAAAGGTCCTGTTCGCCCACATGCGCTCGCTTTGCTACATAGAGAACAAAGCGTCGTTAAGTTCGAAGTCATCGTTTTTGAGTACATCACACACACACAAAGACAGACACGCCGCCACACACATCAAGGTAGCGTAAACAAAGCCACCTCCACCGAAAGCACCGGAAAGAGGTTCGTTCGTATTTTGTTTTCTTTTTTCTGCTTTTTCGATATTCCCGCTGACTAAATTCCCAAAAGGCGGGCACTATGACGGAGCCTCAGCAAATAGTGTGCTGAGAGTGAAAGAGTAAGTCGAAACTCACCGAAAAGACTAACGCAGTATCAGTAAAAAAACCCCTCAATTTTACCCCGTTTTGAGGCCGCTAGAGGGCGCCAGTGGGCGCCGTTAACCTGTCACACCCCGGCGAACCCGGACCCCACGGTACCTGTTCTGCTGATCGTACCGTCTTCCGAAAATGTACCCAAACTAACAACCTCTCACTGCATCTCTCTTTCACTCAACCGCTTTCTCTGGTGGGTCATAAGTTTTGGTGCTTTTCTTTTTAGTAGATACCGTTTAAGGCCGTACGGTATGAGTGTGGGGATCATGGGACGAATGCTTTGATTGAGGTTAGTTTGCAAAAAACTGGAAAACCAAAGAAAAGGCAGACTATTATTATGGATTTGTCGTCTTCTGAATCGCGTCTCTTCGTTTCCCGTTCCCTGTTGTTGCAAGCTTTGTAGGATTACTGGAGCTTGCATACGATTATTGGAAGATACTTCCCACGGTTCGATGCGTACTTAAGCGATGTAAAGTTACTTGAAGGACGGATTGACATTAAAATGGAAGAAACCGAGGACCCTAGAATGTACGTAAAGTAATGACTGAAGTTTATGATTTGTGGACTCGCAGGAGGTTGGTTGATGTCCTTGAGAACTTCTAGGAACTGCTTCTCGTTCATGGTATATTGCTCAGGTATAGAAGCTATTCGCTAACTATAACTATAATCAGTTTTATTCGCATCCGTCCCTGAGAAAGTGTGCTCTAGAAGTTGGTTATATCCGCTATCAGTAGAACATCGGAAGCTCAGAAATGATCAATTCCACTTCGATACGAACTCGCAATCGTTCTAGCTTTCCAGGATGGTTCTAATAGAGTTCTCCGCCAAAAACGAGAACGAACGGACTATCTTCTGCTAAAGGTTAACTCTCTGGCCAGTAAACTCCTCCCTCTTCTGCAGCCACCAACAGACTTTATTGGACGTACAGGCAGAGACTTCTAGACGAGAATACAGCTATTGATGCTTCGAAGCGCTTGCATCTCACCAAACTACTAGGATTGGGAGGAGATGTCGAAATTTTAAACCTTTTGTACATGGTTGCTGACCCATGCTTTCCGGCAGCACAGCGCTACTACTGTACGGTGTTTATATCCATCCTCTGTTTGGGGCGAATGGGCCCAAGTTTGGATCAGGGATAAGGCAAACGGGTGACTTTCCAATATCTTCCACTCTCCCCCAGACGCACGCCCCGTGTGGTGCATTCGAAATTTATCCCATCTTCCTTGCGATCCGGACGGTCCGCACGATTGCTTTGCACCAGCAGCATGTACTGGTGCGAACGCAGCGAACACCCGGTAGTCATCAACGATGCCAAAAACAATGAAGAGTACGCTGACGCTCAAACGTGCCGGTTGGGCACCGTCAGATTCCACATCCCAACTGCCGCCCAAACCTCCTTCTGGCCCGCGTACTGGCGATGGTAATGGTTCCTGGTGGAGAATGTGATCTGCCACCTTTTTTGTGTGTGCCTTGTTTGTGCCACACCACCATTCATTTAGCACCCGTCGCCCAAGCTTTGCGTCCTTCGCCACCGCTTTTTATCATCTTGAGCTACCGAAATCAAACCATTCGATGCCGTAAAAGCCATACCGCCGGTTCTCGGATCCCGCCCTGCATAGGGGATGTTCGCGCAGTGCGCTACCGGCATCCGAGTTGTCCTGTAGCGTTTGCATCCGTCCGCTTGGTCTGCTTGCAGCCATCGGGTGCTACTGGTGACCTCTGATCGATTGTTTCTTCCTATACCGGAGTGCGACGTGCAAATGAAATAACCGTACTGAACGACCCCATCAAACCCTTCGGAACCGCTGGGCGTGAAACATTCTGGTGGTATCTGCTGCATACTGAGGTTTTGTGTCATGCGTCAATCTGCGCCGCGTATTTGACAGCTCTCAAAGCGTTTGCACACCTTGACGTGACATTGACGCAGACGTTTGATGACAGCTACGGTCTACTGACAAACACTACACGAGACACTGTTTATACATGCCCCTTCAAGGGTTAAAAGCTTCCAGCGCCGCATACGGACCATCGCAACTAGCGCTCATCTACGCCATCTTCTATAATTGAAGCCTTTCCATTTATGCTGGGCTGTATATTTGTTTTTTTTTTCGCTGGTGATCTCCTCCGGGCTTCCTGGGGCTTTATTTATATTAGTTTATTTTTCTGGTGTGTGTGTGTATTATCCTGAAGGATTCAACCTGCTGTCACCTTCCCTAGTCCGTGAGCGGGGGAAGAACGAGTGCCTCCCCTACACTGCTTTTCTCACCTTTCGCATCCCAAACGATTGCTTTCCGGCTTACCGATTGGAGTTTTGGCGTGTTTTTTTTTGTTATGTTTTGGGGTGAAAGGTGTAGAAGATGTTTTTGTTTGAATTTTCGTGCACCAACGTTTGAATTTTCGTGACGTTCGGGTCTGTGTGTGTTTATATGCATGCGAAGAGCGTGTGTTTTTCATGCTGGTAAAGATTTCTACTCGCTACGTCCACGTTCACATAGGACGTGTACACCATGCATGCAACATGCAGGATTGGTACCCATCGCTACATAATGGCTACCCATATGGTAAGCTAGAACAGTGTATCCCTGGGAAGTGCATGAAAGGGAAGCGCACGGTAAAATCTTCACCGACACTAACCGGCCATTAGGGCTACATTTTTCCACCCTTGCTCGAACAGCTTGCAAGTAGCTTTAGCGAGTAAAAAAATGGAAAAAATGCAACATACATACTCGCTCATTCTACCGATAGTGAGAGTGAGAACGTTAGTGAGCGAAAAGGATAAAAGAAGCGAGCAAGCGAGAGAGAGAGAGAGAGAGAGAGAGCTGGAGAGTGAGGGAAATGGGAGATTGATTTTCGAAACGCCATGTTTTTCCGGCCGGTTTTGCAAGGAATAAGACTGTAGGGGGGAAAGTAGGGGGTCGGAGGAGACATTCAGGAATAGGGATGGGGAGAAAGGTTTTCCACCCTTATCTACTGCAGCGCTCGCAAAAAAATACACACTCACACACATACACATAGACTCAAAAAGGACGAAGATTTGCAACGGCATCAGCAAAGGGTGAATTCTCACCCCCCTCCCTTTCTCCCTCTAATTCACAGCGATGTATGGCCGCGTGTGTGCACGTATGTTTGTGTGTGCACCAGGGGGAATGGGAAAGCCCTACACGGGTGCGCCATTTTACCCGGGCCGCCATCATCGGGTCCGCCTGTCGTTGTCAAATCCGTGGCTCAATAATGGATACTGATTGTGGCACATTGCTTTGATGGAAGGATGTATTTTTTTTTTTTTTTGGATGCAAAACTTTCGCACCCAGTATGGCACGAGTGGACAGTAAGCGTTACAAAAGTGGGCAGCTGATGTGAATTATACAGCGCAGGACAAACTGACAAACGAGCTTTTTAATTATTCTTGTAATTTTTGTTGTTTGGAGTGCGGTACGATCTTGGAGCGATGGATCGTCATTGCGGAAGCGCTACAGTAGCCGCGTGGAGGACAAGTGCTTTGTAATGCACATGTTACTAATAGGAAAGCTATATTAGCTGGAACTCGTATTCAATTTTATTAACTTTCTATACTTAGATTTCATCGATCCAAAAGAGACTAAATACTGCGACAAAATGCTCAAAAACCGCTAGTTTCGCATCAGTTAAAGCGATTGTTTACACAGCGCAAAGTAAACATTCCTCGTTCCTTCTCAGCGGAGTGCCACAACATTGGAACGTTCCAAATAAGCAATAGAAAGCGTAAACAATAACACCACACATTCGCGTGGAACGGTGGATGCAGCGAGGATACAAATTTAAAGCAAAGCATAAAATAATAGCAATGACGTTTACTTCTCACCAGCCTGGAACAAGATGAATGCGACGAGCACATCAACGCGTTCTTGCCGAGTTGTGCGATAATAAGACGTCAATCGGAACGGAAACAACAGCCGTTTCGTACTTCATGCCGCAAGACGGCAAACGATACAACCAACTTCTTCTCCGGCCTTCTGGTTGGGGCATCTGTCATGGGCGGGGATAACAGGACCACCGTGAGGGCACCCGTGGTCGCGGTCGTGTGATTGATTTGTGCGCTCCCAGGATCTGACATCGAATGGGCCAATTATGTCCCCATATCGATTGCGATGGATCGCAAAACATGTCGCGCCGGGTTTGCTCCAGGGGCTTTTTTTTTTGCTTGTTTTGCAAAGCGATTCACGTCGCCAATTTACGACCAGCTCCTGCGATGGCAAACGCCAACCGCAATGAATGGTTCCGGCCACGCATCGTGCCACTCTCGTTCTGTTTGCTCTTTCTTTCGCGGGCGTGCACGTCCAAACAGTTCAGTTGGAAGCAGCGACCAAGATTATTCCCAAAATAAGATTTAAAACGATGGTGCCACTGTATATATCGCTTTTATCGGTAATCTGCACTCGTGCTGTCAGTCACGAGGAACAGGTAGAATGTACTGGCATTTGGATGGGAATTTATTTCAATACGTCTCAACTGCTCCACGACATCTCATGATTTAATAAAACTGTTTACCCGATCGTTTTTGTGTTACTTAGTGCTTTTGCAGGGTTTTCCGCCATCGTTTCGGGCTGCAGTGATTATTGCACAGCGTACGATCGGGTCGTCACTGTTCGTGATGTTCTTACATTTAGATAAATTTTGAATAAAATCATCATCCAAATTTGTCAAGCATTTTCTGCAATACGTTCATTTAGTATTTGGAAAGCTAGAGATCACCAGAATGAGACCATCAGTAGTATGAGAAGCCCTGTAAGATGATATTTGCCATCGTCTTTTTGTAGTCCTCTTGATCATTTCTTCGAAGTAAAATCTAACAAATGCTGATTCCAGCTACACCGAAGTGCATCAGTTATTGCCTTCCATAGAAATTCGTAGGCAAACGCCACCATCTTATTGGGTGCTTTTGGCAGCAGCTCAGGTGCTTTGCAATTCTGGGAAGGAGTATCCATGCATTACTGTGAAGGCTGTCATTCTTATGCATCTCAGTCGGTCTGCCACATTAGCAAAAGCAAAAACAGCAACCGAACTGTCGTTGCTTGAAGCATCGTCGTCCAGACACATACAATATCGGTTCGAGTGGGTGTGTTCACTCTCCCCGAAAAACCAATTTCCGCGTTAAAACTTTAATGAAGGCAAAGCGTTTCAGAAACAGCCGGCTAGCTGTACAGAACGCTTTTACGTGCCCATTCGAAGCTGGACAAGCATGGCTGATACAACTCGTAAGCCAAAGTGCTTTGGCTGGGAAGGACCTTTGGCCAAGCGTACGATTGAAGATGGTTACAGTGTTTCGCTGGCGCCAGTCACCGACCGATCCAGTCAGCGATCCGAGCCACGGGTTTACTCCCACCAACATATTTATTAGCTGACAATCTTAATTTGACTAAAAAAGGGAACCGTGCAAATAATTGATGCATCGTGTCGTATCGCCCGGAAAGGCGCACTGCCTGCATACCCAGCAACCATCCATGTGCAAACAGGCCCTGGATGGGAAAATTTGGACAGGCGTCCGTATGCAAAACGAACGTCACTCGGTGCACCTTACGTTCGGAAGGATCGGAACCGAGCCGGTCCTAAAATTTGGTCGGGGTACGGTGCGGTCTACCGATGGTACCGCTCCCGGGTAAGTAATTCCCATCACACCGGACATTACGAGGCAGCAGATTGGCAAAACGCACTCGGGCGCATCGGTTGTCAACATTCGCAACAAACCGGCATCGAACCGGAAGCAGGATTACCAATTTGCACCATCCAACACTGAATCTGGACGATACACCGTACCCTCCAACCTAACCTAATTCAGAGAACTGTGGAAGCGAGCTAGTGTGTGTGTGTGAGAGAGAGAGAGAAAGAGAGAGAGAGAGAGAGCGCGTGAGTGAAAGAAAGAGACATTTGCCAGTTAGATCCATGACGTTCGGTAGTTCATACTATTGAAATAAATAAATAACCACCTTCCCGTGAGCGCTCTCGTTCAAAGCTCCCCCCTCCCTCACACACACACACACACACACACACCTCTTGTTTAAATCCTTCACAACCGAATTCCGGCCGTCGGCGTCTGCAGACGCCTGGGCAAAGGGTTAGACGTCTAGCACATACAACAGTGCTACAAATGGGCGAGTTACTGTGCAACTAATAACAACGCTCACTCGTTAGCTTAGCTTTTTACACAGGAAGTTCCGAGCGCAATGTAGAGTAGGATACAAATTAGACGATACCTGCGGGAAAAACAATTCACTATATGTAGCACGTTCTCTGGTTGGCTGTACGCGGGGAACAAACATGGGGATAAGGAGTCTGCGAAAAAACAGAGACAAACTTTTTTACACCATTTACACCGCTTGTAGTGTCCATGCTGCTCATTTGCTGCACCGCATTCATATAGATTTATTTCGGTGTAACTTTGACAAGCATTAACAATTGTTAACCCTCACTGTTTTGTTAGTGCGGAGACTAAGTTTCTGAGCATGTTTGCGCGAACTGCCCGGATCAGACGCTGTGCGGTGTTTAGCGCTTTCGGCGTGGCAGCATCGCTTTCATCGGCAACAGGTGTAGTGTTCGATGTTTCCGGTGGGGGCGTTCGATCAGCACCTACCGGCAGTGATGATTGGACTAGCTTTGACTGCTGAGACTCATCCGTCAATGTGTTTGAACTCGTTGAATCTTGCGGATCTGCTTCTGGTTCGACTGGAGCAGCTTCTATTTCTTCTGCATTAGCTACATATTCTACATTCGGCATCGCATTATCGTCCAAAGTATCGTTAGAACTCTCATCTGTGGAAGCATCAGCATCGTTTTCTGTCTCTCCATTATTTGCATCGACAGCAACATTTGACGAGGAAACCTGTTCTGTTGCATCGTATGCATCGGCTCCATCGTTTAGAGTGTCATCAGTATCCTGATTTGGTGCAGGTACGTTCGGTTCCTTATATGCACTACCAACTCCAGCCTCTACGTTGTTTGTAGTCGAATCCTCATCGTTACTTGAAGCTTCCATACCCAACTCTTCGTTCTTTGGGGCTGTACTATCTTCATCAAACAAAGCACCAAGCCCATCTTGTTGTTCTTTCGAAGCAGTAGCGATATCGACGAATTCGGCATATGAACTTCCGCTCAATCCTGCAAACGAATCCGTTGAGTCGACATCTCTTGCGAAACGTGCCGGAGCTAGGGGTCTATACGCGGGAACAAACATTGGCTGCATCGGTATGGATCGCTTCATAACAGGGTGTGGCATTGGATGGAAATAGTGAGTGCCCATCACTAGAAATACGAAGAGAGTAAACATCTTAAGTCAATGTCAGCTTTTTGGGAAATATAAAACGCTTCACACTCACCTGGCACAGCATGTGGGTGGTAGTGTGGTAAAGGCATGGAACGTCTCATCCGTAGTGCGTATGGTGGTAGAACTACATCAGAAACCAAATCTTAAATTACTCACAAGAAATTTCAACAACACACTGTAATCAGATTTGATCTAGTCATACCTGGTCCACAGTATGGATATAGCCCGTGTGCCATTGGATACACCACCGATCGGGTGTGAACAATGTGCTCCGTTTCTGGTTGACTCTTTTCTTCAGGCTAGGGTAATAATAAGAAAATGCCTTAAAAAATATGCGTACAGAGATACCTAAAACAAAATACCTCAGGCACTGTTTGTTGTTTCACTACATCATTCGAGTTTGCCGGTTTCTCGGAATAAATCACTGAAAGCTGTTCTGTTTCTAGCTTCTCGTCTCCCGAAGTCTTTTCTTCCTGCGAAGATGAATTGTCGGAACTGTCGGACTTTGAGTCATCAACGTTCCAGTTAGGGTTTAGTATCAATAGTGACCGATAACGGGAACCTGATGGATAGCTGAAGACCTCCACTTCCTTGGAGACGTGGCGGATATCGTTGTTTTGCTGTTCCTGTTTCTTCTCAGCGACCTCGTTCGATTCGGTGAAGGATTCCTCCGCATGATCATACAGAATATCGCCGTCTGCGGTACCATACTCTTCCTTTAGTACCTTCCAAAGCTCTCCAAATGTCTTCCAACCGTAACAGATCTCGACCGAGTGCGCTGCCACCAGACAGACGTCAGTGCTCAACTCTCGCAAATCGTTCTCACACCGCTTGGCCTCTTCGGCGTGCGTTTCTGCCCACGATTGGGCAGTGTCACTGTCCATCAACAGCTGCAACCGATCGCACATCACCCCGGTGGAGTCGGCGTACAGTCCCAGCCGTAGCACAACGCACCGCAACAAGGCAGTAGCGTTACCACTGTGCTGGAATGTTTCGGCCCCTACACACGACGACAGTTGCTCGTCGGACACCTGCAGCATCGTGGCACAATCGCTCACTGCCCGGTGTATCTCCTCCCTGCACGGTGCAATGTACTCCGGATGGGCAATCACTTCGCCCAGCGCGTCACTGTAGCAGCGGAACGACCGATAAGCGGCGGCGCAGGTGTCGGACGTATCGGCAACCTGCGTCATACAGATGCGTGCCAGGTCCAGTGTGTTTGAGTCCGTTTGGCGGAAGAAGCGCACCAGTGCCTTCTCGCTCAGTCCGACCTCATCGTTCCACCAGCGGGTGTTTAGACCGATGCAGCGCAACAAGCAGTTGCCGCCGGTGTTTACAGGTACGGCTGCGGTGTCATACCAGTATATTGACTGTCGCGAGATGTTCAGATATTGGAGACACTCGAGATAGGCCTGGGCGAAGCTTTTCGTCTCGTAACCATGCCCGGTACTGGGTGCGGCCAGTATTACTGTGAAGCTAGTGGCAGCTAGTAGTAGCAACCAGCCCAACGCACCACTAACTCGTAAAGTCCCCATCGTAGCTTCAGGTAGTTTGTAATACTTCGTCTCCACACGCAACGGTGGTACTAATGCGTTGCTCAACCCGCTGCAAGACTATTTATAATCTTCCTGTGCACGCGAAGGTCGTTTACTGAAGAACTCTAGACATATTTCAAGACATTGTGAAGGAAATAGCATCTCTGATAGGACACGTTCGTGTCTACTACGCACTCCTCATTGCTATGTGAGGCACGTGAGAATCACAATGCAACCCAGCTCAGCGAAATACGCATATATGCCGTACAGGCCGAATGTCTTTAGGATCTGACCGTGCAGCAGAAACTTGACACTTGGCAAAACCGCGACGATAAACGATAGCGTTATGGCGACAGCAAACAGCTGCGCATTGCCCTCGCAGCGCCATTAAAACCGCGCAAAGATGTGTTCCAACACCAAAACCAGAACCTAGGTCAATAACGTAACGACTTCGGAAGCAAACTTCCCCGCCACAATTCAGTTGAACGACAGACCTACTTTATGCACGAGCAGCGCAAACCAAAAAAGTAAAACACATTACACCCAACCCAAGCCGGGCTTCGGGCGTTTGTTTGCATTTCGCGAGAACGACAGCGCCCACAACGTCACCGGGCACGTCCTGCGGTCTTCTTAAAGCTATTAAATCATCCACACCGTCATACAAACAAAGTGAATAATCGGGCAAACGCGACACACAACGTGCCGGCAGCATCCGAAACGACAGAAAGCGTGGCGCACCATACTGTTCTGCATTCTAGCATTAAAGTATTTTAATAGAAGCACTTGGGTATGGCATCGCCTTGCGATGGTTTGGAGGTGGATCCGTACGAAGGTCGGGAATGCAAAAAAGGCCCTTTCACCCGTTCCGGCGGCGTCGAATATTCGGTTTGAAGTTGTGCACAGCGCAAAAAACAGAACAAACTTCTTTCTTCTTGCATTAGACGTGAAAGACGCTCAGCTGGTAATGCTTCCAAGGAAGTCGATCGAAGAAAGTCACCATCTCGCGCGCATACACACACATGCATACTTACCCATTCCTGGAGTTGCATTGCTGTATATGTGTGGGTGAACAAGAGAGAGAAAGAGAAAGAAAGAGAGAGAGAAGGAGAGAATAAAAGTATTGAAGTTATGGACCGCACATAGACATGCTGAATAATGCAACCCGCCCCAAAACATGGTAGTAAGAAACGTGAGTTACTGAGCAACTCACAGCCTCCGGGATAGTCACGTCTAACAGCTAAACGATCCTACGGTGGCCACACTCACCCAGCACGGTCCCGCCAAAACGGGCATACCATCTTAATCTTACGCTGAGTCACATACAGGAATCGACACTCGTTGTTATACTTCGTGCCGTTTCCCATCCCGAAACCTTACCGGCAGACATTCTGGACATTGTGGAGAAGATAAAACTTCTGATTTCCCTGTACCACCGGGAGCTTATGTACCGGCCGGAATCGGCCCAAATTGTCTACCATTAGAATGGATGTGTGTGTATGTGCTCTGAGCGCCACAGCTTTTATTACTTTGCCGAACAACGCTAGACAAAACGCAAGGCGGCTCTCGTTTTGTCTGGTTTTGCATCCAGTGGCGTAGACATTTCATTCAACGAGATCACATCTGATGGTGGAGATAACCCGGATACAAGCGGACGCACAGATAGAAAGAGATAGAGACAGAGAGAGAGAAAAAGAGAAAGAGAAAGAGAGAGAGAGAGAGAGAGAGAGAGAGAGAGAGAGAAACATTTGAATTCCAGACTTTTACTATTTGTGTACGGTTTTGTGTGCGGGCTGTGCCGGCGTACTTGAAAAAGTAGAGTCACCCGCCACCACTCATGCACTCGTGCTCGCTGCACCATTCCATTCGTCTATGTCAAAGTTGCGTCGTCTTCGTCGGAGGTTTTAGAAAGCGGAAGATGAAACGGTGAGGTCAAACGTCTTACATTAAACCAACCAGCAAGATCTTGCACTTCGATTAGCGTATTTGCTCCTTGATGCTCTCCATTCCCGCAGCATCCTTACCAGCAATACTCTTGCCATTCACGGTACTTTTTATCACCGGTACCGGGAGGAGGAACAAACAAGTGCGGCAGCAAATGCTCTTACGAATGCCAACGTCTTTCTATGCTGTAGTACGAAAAGATATATTTAGTGTGTGTTTTTAGTACGCAATTATTCATGCAATGTTTAAAGCCATTGCGGGATGGCTTTGCCACGGGTCTGTTTCAGCCATAAAACGGTGTTGGTAACAGTGACAGATGATACTTTCAGTATAGTGACTCACGTCATTGGTTTATTATGACAAGTAGCTTTGGTTTGTTGTTTTACCCTGAGTGGAAATCTGCTTTTGTTTTGTGATCAATGTACAAATTTGTTTGTCCTGAATGGTGTTAGAACGACAGATTTGGATATTAAGCGTATTACATATGAAAAAATATGTTTTTGATAAGAAACAGTGGATAGCACTGATCATCCGGGTGACATTTAATCATCTGTCGGATTCTCCGTGCTTCTATCAAAAGACAGTTTCGAAGATCCCGGATAAACGGCATTCCTCTGCATTCAAAACATTTGTGTATCTACTTGCTTCAAAATTAAAACAGAATGGATAATTCTATCATTGTTCGAATAGTTGTAAACATTTCTACCTTGAATGAAAATCATTTAACTTTTTGACAACTCTGCTAGTCGACACAAAAAATATCCGTCTAATGTGACAGTTTTCTATACGTCAATCGTGATGCAGTACTCTGCACATAACAACAACAACAACAAAAACTCCAAAACTTCACACATATTCACATGTCCTTCTTCGCATCCCTAAAGTCCCATTAACCGCGGATTACGTTTCAATCGTTTCTCATTGCGCTCCGGTGCACGCGACTTTTTTTTGTTGTTGCTGTATTGGTTAAAGCTAGAAGCAGTTACACCAAACGCGGTTAGGTGGTCTGTGTCGGAACGAATCTTCCGACAACTATCGCCGGTGCCACTTCAAACGCGCCCAAACCCAAGTGAGTGTGCAAAATGCCTGTACACACACACATACACACACACACAAACAAACAAAAATAGCTTCTTTGTCACCTTGCCGGTGCTATCCTCCTCCTATATCCCAAAGTCCCATAAAAAGCGAAACTTGTACGGAAAACAGAATGTAAAACGTGGTAAAGTGAACCGAGCAACTACAAAACCGAAACAGAGGAACACATCTGAAACACACACACACACACACACACACACACACAGAGAAAAAAAACGGAAACACAAAATGAGGGAAAAAAACGATGAAGGCATTTAAAAATAAAACCACAAATCACCGTTTTTTGCTGTTGTTGCAACCATTACGCTCCAGCCTGGCGTGTCAGTGCATCCGCGAAAAGTGCATCCACGTGGTAGAGTGAGTACCGCCCGTCTTACCGCACACCGTTACGCCGCCACCATCGTGCATCCAGGTATACATATGGGAAGGTTTGTGAAGGTGTTTAAGCGTATCATTGAGGACTAAATAGCTTTTCTCTTGCTTTTGGCCGCTACCGGCAGGGTTTTTTTTTCACTTGCGTTTCTCCACCAGTACTGGTGGACTATTCGCGTGCACCGTGATATCCCTTTGATGGTTGGATGATAGAACTTTAAAGCGACCGATTTAACTGTGTTTTTTTATTATTTTGTTCACCCACCTCATCTCCCGCACCCTTTTCCCCTTCTTCAGCTCTCGTCACGTTTCGTTACGGGGTTTCATTTTGTTTCGATTCGTTTCGATGCACGCTGAAAATGGCTTCCATTTGGGGGGGACGGGGGGGGGGGGGAGATCGGATGGAGGGAGGGGGATTATTTTTCTTTTTTGTTGCAGATGCAAAACTCTGCCTCTCTTTTTTTTTCGTGGCTGAGAGCCACCGTGTTTCGTTTGAACCATTCCACGTACACACGTGGCCCCAAAACATCGCCGATGACAGGCGATGATAAGCAGACGACAGGCGGGGGTGCGGGATGCCGAACCATCGCTCATTATAATGCATCTCGCGCGGGTTTAATTATCCGTAAAATATACTTCGATGAACGGTGGGCTCTGTTCACACCGTGGTGTACCAGCTCGGGTGGAAAAATTATAATTACAGGGAGCCAAACTATAGCACCGCGGCACTGACCGAACTGTACCGGGCGCGCCAATCACTGCGAATCAGACTGCATGGATCCCCTAAAACTTACCCCTATTTACTTAGAACGAGAGATAGAGGTGTTGCTTAAAGTTGGGAATGGTATTTTGTAGCTATCATCAAGGGAAGTGTACAAGTTTTTAGCTAAATCCTTTTTCAACTTAAAACGTTAAGATTATTCGGAACGTCTGGTGGGAATATCCTGAACAGCAACAGGTTTAAAGACTCTTTTCTTTGCGACAATGGTTCGCATATTTGAAAGAGCAATCAAGTGCTCAGATGTTTTGCGATTCTAACCCTACCAGCCAGCCACACTACGGAGCAAACGATGTATAAGTTCAGTTAGATCCAAAATCGAAAGGCTATTCCATTACTTCGTACCTACTGAGAGCTTCCAATATTGAAGATATCGCCTACTAGCTGGCTGACAATAAGCAATGTTGAATGAACCCCTAATTTAACCCTTAATACTGTATTCCATTCCACGCTGACACATTGTAATTGGGTCGAATCTGTAAAGGAATGTGCGGAAAACGAGAAAAAAAAACAAACAAAGTGCAATCAAACAAGGGAATGACATTAGCTAGTCTTTCAGCTGCAGTTTCTTGCGCTTCCCTCTGTTTTTTTTTTTTTGTTTCGTTGGGATTACATTTGCTGTAAGATTACCACTCGAAAGCCGAACAAAGAACACACAAACACACACTGCTTTATGGGAAGGATGCTGATTGGTAGTACCGAAGCTTAGCTGCAATGCAATGGTACTGCGCTTTTAGTAAATAAATAATGCACATCAGTCTTCGGCACGAAGTCGAAGCCCATGCACGGCTGCAGCAGGTTTTTGCAGGGCTTGACTTGTGAATAAAACATTGTCCACTGTGTGGCTAGTGTGTACACTGTTTAACAATCCGTTTTTTTTCTTTCTTTTCTCTCTCTCTCTCTCTCTCTCTCTCTCTCTTTCTTTCTCTTTCTGTTTGTCTTTCTAAAGAATTGACACCCACAGAATTGTCACTAAAAATTCTGCTCACACACACACACACACACACACACACACACACAGGAACCTGAAAAGAATGCAAAGATTAGCGAAAGAAGTAACAACACATCAAACGGAAGCTATCGAATATTTTCGTGGTGGAACGGAACGGCTAACGTTCGCTCAGTGCTTGCCAGCTTCGGCGGGTGCGGAAATCACAAGCGGGACCGGCAAGAAGAAAAGCACGCTGAAGCGTTCAAGAAAATCCGGACGATCGATCGCAGTGGGTGGGGTTTTTCTTTTTGCGGATGCCTTTCAAAGCAGCGATAACGTAATGCTGCCGGAAAAGCAGGTCAACGATAGGGCACAGCCAACAGCGCGATGGGTGGAATGCCAACACGCCAGGGGGGAGGGGGGGGTTGGTCTGATGGAGAGAAGAGGGTGCTCGCACACACACATCGAACTGTGCGCAGGGATGGTGGAAAATTTTCGGCTACTCTCATGGCATTGGCGGATGGATGGTAGCGGGCGGGCAGCACGATACCGATTTTCGTCTAAAGACGGGCCCGGTCGGTTACGTGACCTACCGCAAATGTTCTTCCGTTGAGTGTGCGCGGATGCAATGTGCGACGACCCTTCAAGGGTGCAGAGAATGGGAAGCAACAACAACAGCAAAAAATCCAGCTACAACATACAAATTTTTGGCGGAGCAACAAAAAAACAGCTCCTTTATTTCAACACCTGCCACCCTCTCGCTGCTCTGCGTTGCACTTCGCTACGGCTAATGGTGGGCAGGGTAAAGTTTTTGGAAGATTTTTACCTTTTTTGTGGAGAGCACACGTCCTTTAAAAAAAAGCGTAGACGTTGCCTTGCCGAACCGGTTCTCCTTTGAGGCGAGTTCTTCATTACCCAGGTATTAGTTGTTTATCTTGTTGTGTTTTAAGGTTAATTAGATGGCAATAAGACGCTTCATGTACCACTAGCAACCAACGACAATAACAAAAGGTAAAGTTTACTCACTAAAGAAGTATTGTTTTACTTTTGGTGGAAGCAGCGTTTGTTTACGTTTCATAGTAACTCATCGTAGTAATTTTGATCCGTCATTTCGAACCACCAACTGTCATTCGATATTGACAGAAAGATATTTACAATTTAAAATTTGTTAAAATTTATCGTTTTGATTAGTATGGATCAGAGAATTATTCAGTCCTTGGTGTTTGGCAACTGCTGTATTTCTTCAACAGATCTTGAAGTACGTTTAATATCTGGTAGGGCTAGGCTTCCCTCATCGATCTTTACACTATGCAGACATCTTGAACGCTAGAGGAGAGTAAGCAGGGAAAGGAAATAGGAAGGAAACATAAACAAAAGAGAATAGCACGTGCTGCTCTGATAATGGCAACGCGTACATGATGTACCTAATTGATTGATTAATGGGCAGCAGCTTCCATGCTAACAAGGGCATACCACCCCTTGGTGCATTTTCCACATACCTAACGACCCTCTCACAGTATCACGCCTGTAATGTGGCTGCATTACACGCAGAAGCAGAGGCAACAACAACAAAAATTAATGATAAAAACAACAGCAACACACATTCTGTTGTACATCGTCGTCACCACCATTGCGGCTAATAGTTGCTCAACCAAGCTCCCTTTTAACTCCGTGCACCGTCCGCTTCCTGCACAACGGCTTAATGTGTGTGTGCTTTAAATGTTTCAATTAACTCAACAATATAATTAACCGACGCACACGCGCGCCGTCCCACACAGGTTGCTTTACTTTGTGTTTTATTTCCTTCTGTGTATATATTTATTTATTTTTTTTTTGCTACACTACGTGACTGCAGAAGCTGTGTTTCATAATTTCCAGCTGGTAATGTTGCTCCATTCCATGAGTTCCGGCTCGAGGGCTCTCGATTAATTCAAGACAACAGCAACAACAACAAAAAAGAGGTGCAACAAAACAATCATTCAACCACACCTGAGAAGCATTCCCCCAGGTGCGTACAGGAGTGCATATGTGCATATTGGAGTACGTAGAACGCAATAACACAGCCTTCCCTGGTTGCTCACTTTCAATTATCGGTAGCAAATTGAAAGCTTGCCCTACCACTCAAATAAGAAAAAACAAATTGACCAACCAAATGCGAACCACTTTTTATGCGTTTGGCGTTCAAAGCGGTGTTGATGCATGCTGCGCATCAATGTAGATTGTTGGTGTGCGAGCCCGTCCGTGTGTGTGTTTTGATAATGTTTCAATGTTTATTACTCACCACCCTTGCTTCACCTTAGCAGCCAGCAGTACCGTAACGTGTTGCTATTTTGGACTTTGCGGTTATTATTGTTTAGCTTGTAGCGCAAATAATGACGCTGCCATAATTAATGCTGCACCACCCTGCTCGTTTTGCAAGCCCCACTCTAAGTTTTGGTGTGGGTTTCAACCCCTTGTTGCTGCCATGTCTGCTCTCACTTCCTTTTCTACGTATCCCATTTATCTCACCGTACACTTGAGGCGCGTGAGTGCGTCCAATTTGAGCGTGCTTTTTCCTCCAATGCCCGGAACTAGAACTGCTTCTGGCTTGCAGGTTGGAAGTCTCACTAGCCTTCCCGAAGATGCGGGGTTTTTTGAGTGTGGGCGGAAACCTTTCGCTTTTCAATTTCCGATTTACACGCAACGCATCCTCCTGCCGAAGTGCAATGCATAACACACGTGCTAGCTTCAACGTGAGACAAAGAGCTAGTAACATAGTAGCAAGAAGGGGAGAAAGAAAGAAGACTATCTCATAAATTAATATAATTGAAAATAAATGTACATCGCTTCTGACTGGAGCACCATATTTGCAGCATAGCAGTAACTTTCAGTTCGATTTTGTAGCATTTATGTGCTAAAACTGTCATTTCAAATGACAAACTGTCACTTGTATTTGTCAGTATATTTGTTTGGCAACCATGTCATACTATGGCATGTGAAATGTCATCTCGCATTTTGACAATTTATTGTTTATGTTGCGTGCGAGTTAGTAGATGATATTTTAAAGCAATGCGTCAAGGCTATGTGATGGATAACGTGTACTATAAACCATAGTATTTATAAGAGGCTTGACGTCTACTATCTTTCCAAATACACTAGTTGTTTAGCAATGACAAGTGATACGTACTAGTGCCTAGTATACAATTTCCTCCCTAAGAATTCATGCCTAACATATCCAGTAGAGGATGGCTAACTACGTATAGGATTGTTGTCTTGCAGTACCGCGTGACCAAGCGTATCCACCTCCAACAGCCCATATCGCTGGACAGCACACATCACCGTCCACGAAACGTACCGACCATAGCCGAAAGCGAAACCGAAACCATCTAACCCGGGGCCCGAACCATCCATCAATCTTCCGTCAAAGCCGACTTTCTGAAATCGGCCACAGTTAGACTGGGGCCGGTTGGGCTATGCAAATTTTATTACATTTTAATTTACATATATCTGCATCGCACCGTCGCACGGTAATTCGGATACGCAGCGCATGTTAGCGGCAGCTGTTCACATGTGTTATGGATCAGACGTGGGAAGAGAAAAAGGTAGCTGAACCGGGGGGAGAGTTTTCGTTGGACCTGTTACTTCCGCGTGGTGCTCATGTCGCTTCCTGACATTTGCACACAAAAAAAACTCTTATTCGTCTTCACGTTGCTTTTGTTACAGAGAATAAACGAGATAGAATGAGACCCTGGCACGTACTTAGGACGTTGCCA
Source organism: Anopheles rivulorum (assembly GCA_018908115.1). Taxonomy (NCBI): domain Eukaryota; kingdom Metazoa; phylum Arthropoda; class Insecta; order Diptera; family Culicidae; genus Anopheles; species Anopheles rivulorum. Next base: position 1,958 of record STHB01001580.1, on the reverse strand, counting down.
CGGTTTTAGGTTTACTGCCAAAATATTAGTTTTCCCTTCGGAGTGGGGGTTATTCTTTTTTCCCCCCAGTGTGTGCGTATATGTGTGTAAGCATACGTTTGCAGTCGGTTTTGTTGCGAACCTGTCCGTAGCAGCACTGGACAGACATAATATATTGTCATATCTTGCAGGAAATCAAGTAGCTCGTCGTATGGTCCGGGAAACACTCCCGGCACTAAAAGCTAAACCCTCCGAGAGTGTACTTTAGCGTAAGCAAAACCAGACCCTGAAGTGAAGCGAAAAAACGTTAGACACGAATTGGTGTGTTTTGGTTAGCATGGACAGAAAGAAACCCTATTTCCTGATTTTCGAATCATTGCGGGAGCAAGTTTTGAGGGGTGAGCGATTGTTGTCGGGAGTTGTCTGCAAGAGGTCCCGCATCCGATGGCATGCAAATCAGCTCCGTGGATGATTTCCCATTGAACTGTAGCAATACTGATGCGGATCCAAGCGCTCGCTGGAGACCATGTTTTACAGGACGCAATTGTAGCTGATTGATCTTCAGCAACAAACATTGTGGCCGGAACGCACGGTGACTCGTCCAGACATTGCCTCCTCGCCTGGTGCGAGATGTCTTTCACCTTGCCTGGTCCGTGCCGTACGACAGACAGACAGGGTATGTAAATTAATTAGAAACCCAACCAAACAAAACATACGACCGATACAATGCACACGACGGGAAGAACGCTGGAAGCCGGTAGACGAACATGCCTTGCGGTATCTTGAGGCACCGCTCCCAAAAAACCACGTCAGATACGGTACTCGGTTTTTGCCGATCTCCGGGACGCGTCGAAGATGGTGAGTCTCCCGCACACCGAGCAGTCCACCAAGACGTAACTGCAGATATTTTCCCCCCTCCCCCGTCCTTCTTCCTCCACTCACCCCTCTTACTCAACCAGTTCCTCCCTTCAGGTGCAGCCCAAATGCCACAGTACTCTGCTGCGAAACGGGGGCAATAATTGAAACGTGCATGTTTCATGAACCAACCTAAAAGTGACCATCATCGCCGTCTCGCGTAAGGTTCGGACGTTCGGAAGGTACGGGCGACGATGATGGAACACAGGCAACCTCAACCCATCTGCTTCCAGCCCTGCTTCCACCCGTTACGGGATCGCCATAACTCATGAAGCGATCAAATTATTATAAACGCGGAAACAAAATGAATGCATTCACACACACACACATGGCTTCGCATCACGTCGCATGGTGCTGGGTGGTGTGAAAATGAGCACGATACGATTCACCTCATTTTCCACGATGGAGCTGGTGGTAGCGTGCGTATGTATGAGTCGTCGTCACGGTCGTTTGAGTAAGGAACGAAAGAACAAAACGAGCTGACTGCAATGAAGGTTTGCCGATAGCTAGTTCAGGGTGGCCGAATGGAATGAGAGTTGTTGAGTGACCTCTGGTTCGGACAAAGCCTACAACTCTTCTTTTTTATTTTTTATTAATTTACTTTTCTTTTGAATGAGAAACGTTTCAAAATCCTGTCACAGATGAAAGTATTTAATATGCTACTTTTTTCAAAGTAAGTAGTGTGAAGTAGTGTGAAGGGAGCCTAGGAGCCTCTACATCATCCTTTATGGTGGTGGGATTTAAAAGAGAACGCTGCGAGAAAATTGGAGCAATGGAAATAATCGAGTCTACAGGAAGGGTTGATACTTCTCTGTTTATTTTGAGGAAATCAACTTGTATCCTATGACGACCTCCAAAGCCTGGATATCATTTAAGATAGGCACGGTAATTTGCTCTGAAAAGTACCATTTGATCACCATAAAAATAAATATTTTTTAAAACACAATGAGTTAGATATCTCTGGTTCACAGGGTAATAAGTCTTCCAAAGAATGTCCGTGCGTCAATATTTACAGGGACTCGTTATTGGGTCTAATATTGCGATAAATAAGCTTAATAATATAT
>STHB01001556.1:0-18334 GCA_018908115.1 Anopheles rivulorum | reverse complement strand
TCCGGTGCTGGCGAGCGAACAATGACTTTGCGACGACCCTACTCAAGCTCATTCAACTGAGCAAAACCCCAAACGTCGGCCCGGGAGCGAAAGCTGGTGGAATATTCATCATCCACCCTCGGGGGGGGAGTTTTGGGTTGTGGCAGGAATGCTACCCTGCTGCCGGCGAATTCGGTCACTTTCTTTAACCCACCGCTTAAGGAAGTTGCGTGCAGTTTCGTTCGCTGCGCACCATTTAACCGGGTATTTGAGGAGAGCACAAGGTATATGCGTAGTTTCCCGAGCGAGGGGAGGAGAAGGAGGATGAGGAGGGGAAGGAGGTGCTGCTATCGATGGTTTCGGTCCACTGCACTTACGGTTGCCTCGGACATCCGGCCCCGATCGATGGGGTGCTAATCGGCCGGGATGTGTAAGTTCGTTTCGCAAACGCACGAGCAGCAAAAGAAAAACGAAATTTAACGAAACACAACGGGAACTACCGCCAGATGGCGCCTTTTAAGACAAAGCAGACACACATGCAAAAAGGGGGGTGCATGTTGCAAACCCCACCCCTCCTCTCTCCCCAGAGAAGGCTTGATGAGTGCAAACCATGTCAGCAAGTTGTCAACAGCAGCAGGTTGCAATATAATTCATTTGCGGTCTTGTGGCCGGAAGCTGGCGAATGCAGCTGTTGTTCTGCCGTCTGGCAACAGCATCACCGTACAGTGTCAGGCAAGCCAAAAAACAACCGCATAAGGGCGGGGGGGAAGGGGAGGAGTGAGGGGGTGGGGGAGGGGGAGGGGCGGTAACAAAACAGCTTTCGAATGAGCAGCATGCATAAATTACAACAACTAAAAAGCACAGGTTGTTTTTGTAAGAAGTGTTGCATACATTGAGGGGCTACGAGAGCAAAGTTGCCCGAATGTATGCAATCCGCTTGCAAATAAGCTGGAAAATATGCAATTCGTGGAAGAAAAAAAAACAGGGAGATTGTATTCCCTCTCTGAATGCCGCTGTTAAGGTTTTGTTTCCCTCACAAAAAAAAAATTAAAAAAAATACGAAAATAGCGGTATCCACCTGGCCAGTTTATTTTCTTCTTTTTGCGTTATTCATAATTTTCTGCTCGAGTGGGAAGGGAAGCAAAAGAAAAAATCAATGCTGTTTAGTGTGGCGTAACGGCAACGAAGCGCGGCCGTCTTCTACCGGTCGGCAGTCAATAACCTCGCTAATCCTTGGACAATCTATCTCCAGTACGGCAGCGGTGGCTAGGTTGTACCGGTAGCCGTCTGCCAAAACGACTCCCATTCAGTAGCACGGTGCGGTGATGAAGTACACCCTGATTAATGGAGACCGGTAGCTCCCGGTCACCTCGTCAAAAGAGGCAACGGGGAGTGAACGGGGAGTGAGGTTTGAGTTCTTTCGCACCACAAACTAATTCTCGAACGCTCCAACAGCCAGCCATCCGCAATGAGGGCTAAACTTCCGGGTTGCGTACATTATCGAACAGCATCGGTCGTAGGGAGAAAATGAAGCAAGGCAATTTGGGGGTGGGTTAAGCTATTATCGCGCGGTTTCGCCGACGCTTTCCATCCTTGCCTCGATTTTCTTCCCAGTGCACTAAAGCAGACGGTGTGTGAGCTGAAGGAAAGATTAATTTGGTTCAAACGTTGGAAGGACCTTTTCACTACGTTGTTGTTCGCTTGTGAATGGTGGAAAGGAGTCGATAAGGAGGATGCCGGGGGAGGATGTGGAGCGGAGGTTTTTTTCTTGGTGTGTGTGTGTGTGTGTGTGTGTTTGTATCGAGACCCCGACTGCCTCGTGTGCCAGGATTTTTTGGAGGAGATTAGTCTGATTGGAAATTAATCAGTGAGGGCTCCCCGATCCGTTGCTTTGCCGGCTGCTTCGCAGCATCCCGCACGCCGAACCGTACAACCGGCGGCCCGTTCGTGACCATCAATCATTGTAGCGCACCGACGCCCGTTCACCCGCCCAGCCAAACCAGATGGAAGGCTAAAATTCATTTATTTAGTACGTTCCGCTTTATTGGACCGAACGCACCCGAAACCATCCAGGAAGTGGCCATCAGGCAAGGTGAATTATATTTCGCTTTGTTTTTGTGCGCACGTGTAATGAAAGGTAGAATTTTCCACCCTCCTGCGTCGGCACCTTCAGGCCGCTAGCCAACGATCACCATCTGCTATTTGCGAGGGGCAGTGCGATTTTGGAGCCGCCTTATCGTCCGGTGTCGGCGGTTACATTCGGGCCGGGTCGTCTACCACACCAAAACACAGCAACAAAAGCAAAAAAAAAAACGCAACCAAAAAAAGAAAAAAAAGTATTACAAGTAAAGTGAAATGAAACGCAGCAGTCGAACGGAGACGGGTGTGGTGGGGGGAAAAAAATAAAATAAAACAAAAATAAAGTGAAAGGTATGCCCTGCCCTTGCGCGTATGCTGTATGGTATCGTCCGAACGCTTCAAAACCCTTGCTGGGGCCATAAATCTTAATGCTTAGATGAGCAGTAATTTAATTTGGCTCGTTTTTTATCAACTCCAACCACCCTCTGGGGACCCGACCCGAAGGTTAAGGGGATGGCGCTTCCGTACGTCTACGGGGGTGTAGGTGGGAAAGGGAGATGAGTGGTAGATTCGTTTGCGGTACGCACAAATACAGTTTCCACCTAGCCGTCCCGCTCCTTCCATTCCATTCTCTCCTTCCCAAACCGAGGGGGGGGGGGGCCTCCGGTCACCCTCACCCGTGGGCTCCGTATGGTTCCTGCAACTGTCTAATATTAATTTGATATAGCGTTGAGTTTTATTTCTTGGGCTGTTGGATTTACTTGCGCACAGGCTTCGCCGCGTTGGGTGCAGATTCGGGATATCCACATACACACACATACACACATGCCGGGAAAATTCTCCACGGAGCCCAGCATTTCAACAAAAGGACGACCCATTCCGATTGTTTCTGCTTTGATGTGATGCCATTAATCTCTCTCTCTCTCTCTCTCTCTCTCTCTCTCTCTCTCTCTCTCTCTCTCTCTCTCTCTCTTGCAAACAAAAAAAAAAACATAACATAATAGCTCCACTTGAGATTTATTTTTACTTTTCACTCTGCCGTGTGAAGAGCCGCGGCTTTGCGAAAGTCAACCATTTACGGCAGGTGCTTCCGTGTGTGTGTGTATGTGTGCGTGTGACTGTTGTGCAAATGGGTGAAATTCGCGGCGCCCCATTCTGTCAGCACCGAGGGGCTTTAAACATCCTACCCAAATAAGCAATATTTTTCGATTTTCCCACCAGCAAAGTGAAATGTACGAACCACATAGCAATAAACAATTATTACACCATATCCTCATCCCGCCTAGGTTCCACCCCACGGCGAAGCGACTGTGTGTGCGTGTGTTTGGTGGGTGAGATTTTGGATGGACCACGTGCGAGCGAGCTGTTAAGGGAAGAAGAGGGAAAATAAATGACACCCGATGTGATTCGACTCACGGGAATGCATTTGCAATGGGTAGTTATAGCAGTTTAGTCTCCACTTGCAGACTTACCACTGCCGCTGGGAGACGGTCGTTTTTATTTGTGTTTCGCTCGCTGTTTTTTTGGTAGTGTGTGTGTGTGTGTTTTTCCTTTTTCCGCAGTTTTGCTTCGCTTTATTTGTTCGTCTTGCCGTAATACGTCCAACTTTTAAGTGAAGGTTATAGAAGTGCTACAACTTGTTGGAGCGGTTTTGTACCCGTTTCCAGGAAGACTAGATTTACAGCCGGGGCTGGGATTTCTCGCTAATGTTGCATTGAGGATGGTTATTTTTGTGGTTGTTTTTGTTACTCTTTATGGTTGAGAGAATTTGTTATCTAACTTTCCACCGAGCCCGGCAAGCCTTAAAGGTATAAATATATATATTTATATATACAACCCGGTAACTGGCACAGGTAAATGTGGAGTGGGGTCAAGGAGCAGCTTAATTGATCAAAGTGTAGCAAGTATTTATGATTTTTGTTGTTTGGGAAAACTAACTCTACAACAGATAGTTTACATCCCGCTTCCCAGAACACAGCTTTCGTCAGCATGAACAAGTGGTTTTTTACGGCATTCACTGTATTAAGCTACACAGTGGAGAACTAGAGCAAAGTTTAATTAAGGCAAATTGAGCTAATTTTTAACTCCATACCTTTCAGGCGTTATGACCTGAGTGACTGAGTAACTCACAAACACCAGTGCAAATTTCTTGGTAATATCATCCAGCATGGACTGCGCTAGGTTTTGTTCTCAGACGTGTGTTAAAATGTGCAATGGTTGATACCATGAGACAATAGATGATTGTAAAATCATTGAGCATTGAACGTGCTATTGGACAAGAGCGAATCGGTAACCTTTGTATCGATTTGTCCAACAGTAAATAATGAAATGTATATTGTTTTGTTTTTTTTTTCTAGATCTACTGTAGCGCCTGCAAGTATGCATCTCGGCTGGCTGAGTGCACACCACTAGCACCGGGAAAAGAGCTGGCCCATCACGCTTGGCACTGGGCAGTGTGTTGAGTCATTGATTGTTGGTGCGGAATTACTGTCCGACTTCGTAAGCAAAACCACAAATGGGGTGACCGGGCGGGCACACCAAAACAGCATGTCCAAACTATACCACTTTGATCATTTGGTGTGCGCCCCAGGTTTGCAAAAAGGGTTGCTGGCTCTTTGCAACTAGGTTGCTGTGTAAATTGACCTTCCCGTGCGCTGCTGCTTCCAGTACGTTGGCTGGTGTCACTGCGAGAAGCTACCCTGTCGTCCTTTCGGCCCAATGTGCACGCTGCACGGTGTGTCAAATTATCAATCCTTTCGGGCAGGGTTGGGCGAGTTGGCGAAATAGTTTCCAGTTTCGAACCATTTCAACCATGAAATAAACAACCGGGTGGGAAGCAAAAGAGTACACAAAATAAAAAAAAACAAAAGGCAAAAGGCAAAGCGTCTGTAAAGTTTGCCCCACCAAGTGTGCCGTGTCGGCTGTGTCGGTGTTATCGACACACCGCTTTCGGTGAAATTTGCCGTGCCGCACGTTAAGCTGAACAGTGTTGCCCAGCAATGGGCAGAAGCAGAAGCAGCAACAGCAGCTGGAAGATGGGAAGAAACCTAATGAGACTGAAACTATTCAACTTTTTGGCTGGATACGGCCGAGGACACCGGCAGCTGTCGAGTTGCTGTTGAAAAAAAAACAGCAAAACATTGGAAGGAATGAAGCGAAAAATAAAGAAAAGAAAAACACACACAACATCAAAATAAAATGGAACAAAAGAAAAAAGGAAAAAGAATGAGTTTGCCCACCCAAAAAAAAAAAAAAGATCCAAATGAAGCCGAGAAGCAAAACAAAATCTCAGTAGTAACATCAGCGGGTGAAAAGAAACGAAAAGTAGGAAAAAAGGTAAAACTAAAATGTGCCAGGGAACAGGTAAAAGAAACAGCTAAATGGTGAAAATGAAAGAGAGAGAGATAAAAACAAAGAGAGACAGAGTGAGAGAAAGAGAGAGAGAAAGAGGGCTGGAATCGGCATAGAAGTTGAAGGGTAGTTTCTGCGAGAAGCGAACAGCAGGGAAAATAATTCACTCAGGTAGAAACATAACAATACAACGAGAAGAAAAAAATAATACAAAAACACGAGCGCACACACATATGTGGGAAACTTTTCCACTTTTCCACGTTTGCATTTCGTGCTTTTTTGGGTGGGGGTTTGGTTGGGAGGGGGGAGGGGTGCTATGAGGGAAGAGAGAGAGAGAGAGAGAGAGAGAGAGAGAGAGGAGCGAACGAAGGGTGTAATATTTTTCCATTCCGTCTCAATTGATGTACCCTGCGTGGTATCGCTTGCTGTTTTTTTTCACTCCACCAAACCCATCAAGCAATGCTAAACACACAAGCAAATACACAAACACACACACACACATACACATATCTGTACACAAAATGAAATGGGTAGGAAAAGTAACAAGAGCAAAACAAAGCAAAAGGAAACTCATGAAAAAGCTAACCCTCCCCCACCCCCACCCAAAAATAACCACCTCACCTTTTTGAGCACACACGGTGTAGCAGGTTCGTTAAGATCGTGTAAAGACCGACGCATGCCTATGTATGTGTGTGTGGAACGTGTATCCAGCAGCAAACGAGCTGGCTGCCAGCTTCCTGCCATGAGTGCCACGTTCGCTCTTTTTTTTTTTCGCTCTCAGGATTTTTGGTCGGGAAGTTGTCGCCCGGTGGGGAAATAAAAATCGTAATTCTACACAACTTTCCCACCTTGTACCAGGTACTGTACGTATGTAAGTGCGCTTGGGGGGTGGGTTGCGTTTTTCCTGTATTCTTTTTGTTCTGTGTGTGTGTGTGTGTGTGTGTGTGTGTGTGGCTGGGAAGTTGTATTTCGAGTACTTTGGTTCCGTTTATCGCCGCCATTATGCGAATCGGGACCGCAGCAGAGAACGGGAGGTGAGGTAGAAAGTAAAGAGTTAGGGGGGGAGGGGGGGTGTCAGGTGGAAGAGCGTTACATCGCTTTGCCCGTCCCGGTCGCAGGGCGTTGGAAGTTTCATAGTGTGCTGTTTAATCGATGGGACGGAACCTGATACGGTGGCCGGAGTAGGTAAAAGCAACGGCGCAAACATTCTGGCCGCATGTTTCTGCCCCGTAAGCCATTGGGAAGAAAATGACAACCAAGAAGAAAAAAAAACAACGGTCACATCTTGAGTGGGTTGAGGCTTGCTGCAACTGCATCAGAAAGCCATTTATTACAAATACCCTTCCTCCCCCTCCCCCCCCCCCCTCCTTCCACCCTTCGCTCCTTCTTGGTTCAAAAGGTCTAGTTATCTGCAGCGACAACGACAAAGACTCGAGATGGGGTCCTTTACCCGACGGCAATGCCACCTGTTTATGCATCGCCACATCCACGGTGCTTGCCGACTGCTGGGGCCGGAATCCGGACACCCTTTTGGCACGGGCATCCACCACCAACGGGCGATTATTATCCGAACGCCTTACGAAACCATTGAACCATCGTGCGCTATCTGCCACCATCGTATCGAAACACCACCGCCGGCGACGTGGTTGTTCTGCTCGCTTCCCACCCTATTGCAGCGGCTGGAACGGGTCAGCCTTTGTTTTACTTTTGCTCGCCGTGGACAAAAAGTTCACTTTCACGGGTATTTGCGCCTGCCTGCCCTGAACAGTCGCAACACCAACAACACTAAAGTAACCGTTCGAGGACGGTCCACTGCCAGCAGCGTCAACTGGGCAGCGTTCGGTGTGAAACCGTGGTCGTCGTAAGCCCTCGATCCTTTCGCTTTCACTAAAAGCAATCTGTGCCCATCGGGATGGGCGAGTATCGGTAGCGGCGAGCTAATAATTGGAAACTGGCTGGCAAAAAAAAAAAGAAAAAAGGCTGGCCCGGAGCAACATGTGTGCGGGTTGGGGTGTTCTTCCTCGTTTTTGTGTGTTTCGCTGCTTTCGCTCTTCCGTCGCCCGTGGGTGGGTTTTTTTTTTTTTTGTGGGATTGTGCGCTGCTAAGTGAAAGCCCGGATCACGATTTCAATTAGTCTCGAAGCAGGTTTAGAGCGCTATAGCACGGAAATGGTCATAGCAGTGATCACCGCAGAGGATGAGCATCGATGTAACTTAGCCTAGATATAGAAACAAAAGGCGTGGATGGGCCAATGCACGGCAAGGGATGCGAGGATGCGCATCGTCGGTGTCAGCGTCAGATCCGTTTCAGTCACAGCGTGAGCGAAAACTTTAGTGTTTGTCTTAAAGAGATACATTTGTGTTGCATGCTGCATACTTTTAGGCGCATTGCCATTGGTTTTACCAAATCGTTTCTTGCAGACAATGAATGATTGGCTTCGCGTGAACTGCCACTGTTTGATTGTAGCGAAATATGGAATAAATATTTCGGAAGCATTGGAAATAGATATTAATAATATATTTGATGTGAATAATATGTTTCCTTGGCAAGCTTAAGTATGACTTTTATTAGGCATTTTATAATCTGTTTGATGGTTCGGCAACTTCAGTCAGTCGTTCCGTTTGCTTTAAGACGTATCCATTACGTGGGAAAACACTCTTACAGCTTATAATCTAAAACAGTAAAGTTTCTTCTGTTCCGTCCCAAAAGTTTGCTGCTTCTCCGGTGAGCTTAAAGCAAAACCCTGCTTCAAATGCGGACGACACAAAAGCCGACCCGACGGATACATCCAAAGGCATTTGTTCGAGTGTAAAGAACGGTCCGCAAAGCCTGACCCGACCAATTTTGCGGCATAAACACAACGGTCCATCCGTACCGTGGGCTGAATGGTCGAGGCTGAGGGTTTTCGTTTGAGCGAGAATTTCATTAACCGTTGGCAGCGCTGTGTTGAGCGCGTTACTTCATTTCAGGTGCTACAATTCTCGGCGCATTCCAGCTTAAGGCGATGACCGAACAGTACGCACGGACGGACGCCGTCCGCTTTGTGGGGGAAAAGATGGCAGCCTTGCCATCTCGACGCACCATACACAGTGTGTGACGGCACGGTTCGATGCGGTCATAAATCGATCGATCGGCTATAAACTGCCACAATAACCGCCGGGGGATCATCGTAATTAAGAAAAGACGGGTAAACAAAAATAGAAAACGGACAAAAAGACCGTCCAAACTGTCACACTCGCTGTCACGATGGTGGCCGTTTTTGGGGGAGCAATGTTCCGGCCGAGGTGCAACCGGCGTGCGAAAGGTTTTCGGCAACATTTGCTCGAACGAACCGGTGCTCCGTTCGCAACGTCCGGGAAAGTATTTCACATTATCGGCAATTATCACTCAATTAGTGCTCGGGGCTTGAAGTTATGAAACCCACCGTAAAGCCTCGGCCCGGCAATGGGCGTATGGGAACGGGCGCCCGTTTAGTGCGGCCAAGTTTTGCTCCAAGGCCGGCGTGCCTGGATGTTGGCATTCCTAATTAAAAACTTTTCGGTCTTTCGGGCACTCTGCCGGGACCGGAGAGTGTCGGAGTTTTTAGCCGCTGGTGCTGGGAAGAAAATGTGTTCGCTTCCTTTTGCTCGGCTGGGAAGGGCTAGGAAAGGGTCGGAAGGAAAGCGCTGTGGGCGGCCGAGCGTTGGGAAAAAGTGAAGTGAAAATGACCTGCGGTCAGAAGGTGAATTTCGTTGCGTTCGTGTTTTCAGCCATTGTTGCGGATGGTTTCGGTATGATAATCGGTAATTTCTCGAAGAAGGAATTTTTAATCACGGCAGATCAGATGTGTCTTGTGTGGTGGGGTAAGGAGTAAGCAGTTGCAAAGAAAAGAAACACGGAAAGGATGGGCGGGAAAGGATGGGAGGGGGGAGGGGGAGTTTTGTGCCGTGGGTGGGTTACTTTTTAAAGCAGCTTTTGTGTCTGATGGAGCTGATGCTCTTGGATGCTTAATAGAGCGCAGCAATATGAATGGAGCAGCAATATTGTTAGCGTAACGATATTTAGTTTCATTTTAATTTGTGTTTCGCTCTTGTTACGGCGCAGAATAAATTTGCTTGTGCTTGAAAAATAAAACAATAAAATTGAACAGCAATTTAAATTAATTCCAGAAAAGATAAAAATAAATAAATATTTACCTTGAATAAATCGATATGAATATTCACATACCGCCCGCAATAAAATGGCGTACGGATTGCATACACTGTAAGCGTTCAAAATAAACCGCTACTGGGTATGCAATTTGCTCAACAAAACGCCAAAAGTTATGCAACACGTGTGGCAGAAGCGTATTTTCGATGGTCGTGTAAATAACTTGTTTGTCGCTATTTGCCAGTTGAAAATAATCGGATGAAGAAAAAGCCTGTGAAAGGATTTCGTTGTTTTTATCTCCCGCGAATCAAAATACTAATAAATCTACGCGAGTAAAAAAAAAACGGAATAAAAACCAAAACTCAATCAAAACATGTACTGTGTACCGAAAACAATGCTTTGTTTTTTTTGCCTGTTTCCAGTTGCCTGTTTCCTTGTAACTGTCAATCAACTGACACTGTATTGACGTAGGGATTAAGCGAATGGAACTTTTCAACTTTCGTCGCAACCTTCAAACGTACGCAAAGACCTTACCCAGCAGTGAGTGGATATGGGCGTTTGCCGTACCGCAGATGGAAGTGCGATGATGATTAGACATACATGTTAACGAAGTTTGCACACCGTACCCGGCTGCGCGCTTATCGACAGCCAGCGGAAAGAATCTCTCGAGAAGGATGCTAAAATAAAAACAACCAAAAAAAAAAAAAGAAAAAAGAAAGAAGCAAAACAGCCTCAGCACAACAACAACAACAACCTTAACCTCATTCATCGTATTCCCACTTCCAATAAGCGTTGTCAGTTGGCGTACAACTCCCCAGCGCACACTTCTAATAACTCCCAAACACTACATATTCCCAAACGCGTGCTTCAGCAAGGATGCTGGGAATGTGCAAAGTTGGTCTTATCTGGTTTCAATTCCTTTGGCCACGATGAAATTCCGCACCCAAACACTTGATGGTAATTTTTGGACAAATACTTCACCGACCAAGTGGTATGCCGTCGATAATCGAATCGTTTTGGTGCTGTTAGTGCATGAGGCATTTTTGTTTTTTGGTTTGTTTTGTATCGATGGTTCCCCAATCCTGGCATGGCAGGCAAAATGCAAATTGTTAACGCTGAGTTTCATGGTTTGGAATAAACCAATGCGAATCGTTTATTTGTATCGCAAATCTAATTAAATTTGACGAAAACAACGGTGTGGGTAATTTTTATGGTAACCTTTTTTTCCCCTCACATGTGAGGTGAAACAATCACAACAATCACAGCATGAGCTGCAATTACAACAACTCAAAAAAATAAAATAAAAAACAAGAAGTTTGGCATATGAAAGTGTTTAGCATACAGCCAGAAAACAGGTGTGCGAATAAATGAAAAAAAACCCTCTCACTGTGCGGTACTCAATGTTGCTATACAAATAGGGATTTTTTTTTCACTCATCTGTGGTACAGTATTGTTTGCTGCAAATTACACGTTCCACAGGTAAAGTGTGTTGATTTTGTCTTTTGTGTATGTGTGTGTATGTTTTGAAGCGTGTGCCAAGCGGCAATGATGGCGGAAAGTTGCATGAATTGTCCCGCACGAATACCTTGCACCGGGATTGGTGATTATTTTATGACGCGCAAAACAAACCCATGAAAGCAGATCGAAAACTGAAAGCGCAAATGAAAATCAGTCACGCAAACAATGGCTTTGCAAATGGTGAGCAAAAGGAGAGGAGAAGCAAAAAAAACAAAACAAAAAATCATCAAGTGTTGATAGTAAAATGAAAAACCCCGCTTAAGGACAATTTGCACGAAGAAGCTTTCCAACAGCTTGGAAGTGGCGTACGGGAAAAACAGCACCTAATGGGTAGCGTAATGAATTAGTCGCAGTGTCTACTGAAGGGCAGCCCGACTTCAAAGCGCGTGCAAGATAATGATCAATTTTCTACACTCGGCAAAACAAATACCACAGCGCTGTAATAAAATTGTTTCCAACTTTGGTGCGGTAACAGTGGTACTAAGCAAGATGCAACAATAATAATAATAAAAAAACAGCAAGCAAACCTAACTAGAATACACACCGTACCATCGTAGCCATAAAGCAAACTGCACGGCTTGGATGGCCTCCGGCTTAATTGAGGTAATTGTGTTTCTTTGGTCGGATATTGCGGTTTGCTTCGGTTGCCACAGTGTTGGTGTAAACAGTTGGCGGGCAAATGGTTAACGGCTTTGCTTCAGTTTTTGTCGAACTACTGCGCCAACACAAACAAAAGAATAATAAAAAAAAGAAGAAAACTTCTCCCCCCCGGCAGCTTGGCAAATGCAAATGTTGTGTCTGTCAATTTCGCACACTGTAGCCGCCGCACCGACCAGACAACCAGCGAGCGGGTGCAGATGGAATTCGCTTTGAAGTGTGACTGGTACACCGTTTTTTGTTCGAATCTCCGAAGCGCCGAAATTGGTTTCGTTGCGTGAGCGACGGTTTTTGTTTTATTCGTTCATTTTTTTTTTCGAACAAAATTTGATTTGTTTTTGGGGCAGGTTAAGGGGGGGGGGGAGAAGGGGGTTGGGAGTTGGGAAGGGGATGCTATGTAGAGCATCATTGGTATAAGTGTTCAATTATAGTGAATTTCAATTTGTTTAACAAAATTTGGATAGATTAATGGAGTAAAAGTATTACGTTCAGTTCCGTGGATGAAAATCCATTGCAAAAGATAAATTTGCTTTGCGGATTGTATACATCCAGGGGGTTTATCAAACAGAAGCCAAACATGCAAAAATTTAGGCGCGTCACTTGAAGCGCTTCAAAATCAGATTAGAATTTAGTGATCGGTCGATAGAATGCATGTCACGGACCGACCTGGCGTCCATTGCATACGATTCTGAACCGTACGCTCGCTGGACCGTCGGGCCGGTTGTCGCTTATGCTTTCCTGCATCCAGCGGAATTGTTGCACTAATTTGGAATCAAATCGGCACAGCACTCGAGCTGTTCGAAACTGGTTTACATCCTGTATACAAATGCCATCACAGCACAAATCGTTCTACCCATCCGCACCCCATCCGGGCATTTCAATCGAACACGAAACTTTCTACACAAACATCAGCACACGCCAACACGGTGAACACGATCGTCTATTGTATGGGCCAACAAAACCAAAACCAGGGCAAAAGCAAAAATCCGCTCATGACGCGACGGTGATGCCGTTTTGATCCCGGAATTAAGATACTCGTCGACACGAGTAGCGGAGTGCGGTGCAAAAACAGCGTCGGCCGATTTGTACCAACCGAGGCCGAAAATGGCGCCCGCGTTTGTCTTTGCACAATTGGGCGGAAAATCCGTGCGGTGCGCACGGCCAGGTGGAATTGAAACCAAACAAGCAGTCGCGCACGTTGCGTTGGTCGTGCCGCTGACGCGGTTTTTGACGCGGGGCCGCCAGACGTTGGGGCCGGCGGCTGCCGGTGCGCGCCCGGCTGTGCGGCAATCCGCAGCACACCGTCGCGGGCGCGCCTGCTGTTCGCATGCTCGATTGGAAGGCACTATTTCCCACAGCTACCGTGCAAACAGAACTAATTTCAAATCAAACGAACCGAAGCCGGAATCGGAAATGTAAGCATCCGGTGTGTTTGTGGAGTAGGCTGCGGTGAGGGTGGCGTGTATTAGTACGAGTGGGATGGAAGGGGAGAGGGGAAGGGGGAAGGAGGCGGGAGTGGCACACTCGTTATTGTCTCCTCGCCGGGTCGCCGCCCGTTCGAAAAGCCGCTTGTTCGCGTTTGAGATAAGAAAGCATCCGAAATTGACACTCGAAGGCATAGAAACTTTCCATTTATCACAATAATCGATTGGTTTTGCGGGAGACGGCGGACGGCAAGTGGTGGGGGGGGGGGGGGGGGGTGGTAAAAACCCTGTTAGGAAAACTCTGCACAAAACAGGGAAAGAGCACACTGTCAATGAGTAAACACTGGCTGCTGTTTCTTTCTTGTCCTTCCTCCCCCCCCCCCCCTCCCTTCTCGATTGCCTCATCCTCCCCCCCCCCCCTCTGCCACGCTTTTTAACCCGGATGGTGCACGTGCGTTGTTTACTGGGCGTGGGCATGGAGGATGCCCTCTTCCTTTCGCTA
This sequence comes from Anopheles rivulorum, assembly GCA_018908115.1. Classification (NCBI taxonomy): domain Eukaryota; kingdom Metazoa; phylum Arthropoda; class Insecta; order Diptera; family Culicidae; genus Anopheles; species Anopheles rivulorum. Next base: position 4,696 of record STHB01001556.1, on the reverse strand, counting down.
TCACCCAACTCCAACCCAGCATGTCATACTGGCTTTCAGTGAGGCGCTCAAGTGGAAAGATATATTTCTTGATTTTCTCTCCAGCGAACAACAAGTGATCGACCGAATGATGATGCCGAGTTGGTGGAGGAATGAAAAGGCGAGCAGGAGCGGTGAGGTGGGGGGTGAAGGTTGACGGTGCCAGAGGACTGCATTCTTGGGATGGGAAATAGACGTGGAAAGTTGCTGTTGTTGTTAGTTTTTCCCCCTAGCAACCCATTGTCGGGGAAATTTTGACCAAAAAATGTGTGTGTATGTGTGTTTGTTTTGTTGTTGTGCTGTGTGTGTTTCAAGCTTTTCATCAGCAGCTTGACGCTTCATTGTCGTAAAAGAGAGAGAGAGAGAGAAAAAAGTAAAAAAAATGAAAGGAAAAATGGTAAAAGATGTATGAGTGACTTACACAAACATACTAACATACATATACACACACACACACGCGCGCACATTTGTGCGGTGGCGTGTGAAAACGGTCAAATGGAGCGGATTTTCCCACTCGTGGTTGAAAGCCACGTGCACATTAGCAGTAACAGCCGAGGCTAGAGAAGCGATTCGTCGGTGAAGAAACTTTACTTACTTCACAGAAGGCACACACACACATACAAACACACACACACACGAACGCCGTGAAGAAAAGGAAGGGCATAATAATACAACAAAGGAAAAAGAAATACTGAAAAGCATCCGATCCGCCGTTCGGGCACACTGTCTTATAATACACTCAGCAGATCTATGAGGGTCGAATGATGGTACGGATTATGCAAAGTTTTCTCATTTACAGGCACCCGCGCGGCCTGCCAGTGAAACGGGGTTTTGGGCTGGGCCTTGCTTTTCATCGATCTTTCGCTCTAATGGACGCTAGGAGCGAAGCGTCCAAGGTGGAAGTGAGAACGGGTGCGAGCAGCAGGAGGAAGAGAAAGAGATACAATGTGAAAGATTATGTGCGTGTGTGTGTGTGTGTGTGTCTTTGGGATGGTTTGTGGCAAACTGTGGCGATGCGGTTCTCGTTCTCGGCACTTGTTGGCTATCGCGCGAAAACCGTTCACCAACCGGCCACCATTGACCGAAAGCTCAACAACTTACTTGTTGCGGTGCCGCCGCTCGGAAAACTCGATTAATTTCTCTCTCTCTCTCTCTCTCTCTCTCTCTCTCTCTCCCGCTTCCTTCTCTCTCGTCGGTCTGGTGGAGGTGGTGATAGGAGGTGGGAGAAGGGAGGGAGTAAGAAATAACTCGCCCGGCTGCCGTGGCTACCTTGGAAGGCTAACCTGCGCGTTCGGGCCCGTCCAAAATCCACTTAATTCCGTGGCGTTTTTTAATTTAATTCCGTCGAGTGTGCGATCGACTGCAAATGAAAATTAATACGTTTAGCAACCGAGTACAGAAAGACGCGCCGTACCGCTTCGTCCGTATCGGTCCGTCGCGACGATTTTGCTAATCCTGAAATACTAACCCTTTCGCTGGCCGCTTTTAAATTGCTTCTTTATGCTTACGGTGGAGAGTTATAATTTAAAGACCCGTACGGGTCGGGTGGTAATTTTTTAAACGCACCATTTTAAACTTGATTTCCACCGGGCTGGAATGGTCGCTTGCTGCCCGCCGGTGCGAGACTAAATTACACCGAATGTTTCCAATTATTTACCAGCCAATTAGGAATGGTATATTAAACAAGATTGCTGTAAACCGGCAGGAAACCAATTTGAATGTACGCTTTAAAACTATCAATTAATGGAATTTATCGGTTGGCGAGTTTTAGTGCCGTGCGCGAACAATATACATTGTTGTGGCATGAATGTTCAAACAGGAAAATTGGTAAGCGTAAGGCCTAGGGCAGGTGTTTGCCTACCTTTAGGCGCATTCGCTCATCAATCTAATCAAAGGAACGCTTTCGCTTGTTTGCTTCCTTTATACTCCTAAATGTATGCAACTCGTTCTGCAAAGCGTAAAAAGCCTCCGGCGACAAACGTCCTTCGTCAGGCGTTTTGTTGTTATTATTATTAGGCAGCCATGGAAATTAAAAATAAATATGTTAAGCTTAGCATTGCAATTTGTCATACCGTTTTATACGTTTGGCAAAGCACTGCTACCGGGTTATGGGTCGGAAAATCCGTGACAGTACTGGCTCGTGCACCACCTTCCATTATGAAGTTAGCGTAAAAGTCGAAGCAGCGCTACTTACCGGTTTTGCGTCGAGCCATTTGCCCGTGTTTGTTTTTTTTCACCAAACACCACAAGACAGTGCGGGTGACCGGGCTGCGATGAGCTGAGGTCCTTATCGCGCGTTGGGCGGAAGGGCGCCAAACTTTAAAATCACCCCGATGGGGCACGTTTGATGGAAGTACCCCGGTTGCGTACCGTGCGGTGAACAAAACATAAAAACGAAAGGAATACACCAACAAAAAGCAGAAGCCCCAAAAAGACAAAGCGAAATATCGAAGCTGGATGTCAAACGGGTGGGTGGTTGGTAGCATTGGGTAGGGCAAGGAGGGGGAGCAAAATACGAATGAATAAATTTAGACCTACCCACCGTTGTAACTACCTTGCTGCAAACGTTCTGCACACTTGATGGTGGGCTTCCTTCGGCTGGGGTTTCGGGTTTTTGGCCGTCTTGTGCGCGCGTTACAACCTTAGAAAAGGGACCAGAACCGTTGCCATACATAAATGGATCGAGCTTGTGCAAATATTTACACTATTATCTCCTGCCGCTGCCACGCTGCTACCGTTCGCGTCCGCCTCTCCGTATTGCTTCGGGGCCGAGCCGGAATGGTTGCGTTAGCCTCGCCCCGGCGGAGTGCTTCAACAAGTTGTCAAGAAAGCTGGCCCGGGCAGCTGTTGCGTATGAACGCGCAGGGCACCAAGGACAGATGCTGGCAGGTACCGGAGGCGCATTCAAAAGTGGCCATCTTCTCGGTACAGCCGGCTGATGATGCCGGTGCGCTGATGAGTACCGACAATGGTACTCAAACATCCGAAAGGGCGTGGGGTGACATGTTACAAATTGTGTATGTGTGTGTGCGCGCGCGCGGGTGTGTGTTTATTTGTTTTTACTTTACAGATGGTAGGAGTTGTCTTTAAAGCTCAATCTTCGGTAAAAGCATCTGCCTGCTTAGGTGTAAACTATTTACCAAAGCTTTGCTACATTGCGCTCGCTTTAAGGTGCGTTCCATGGTATTACCAGCGCGGTAAGCGTCATTGAACAATATTTCATAAGCTAACGCGCTGTGCGCCGAAATTTATGCAACAGCCAAGCACCTTGTGCGGCATTATGACGGTGCGCCTTAAAGTACGCTATTCACACTACACTGAAACGTCTTTTAAGCAGCTGTGTTGGCTGGATGCTTCCAGAGAGCCAAAACTCCCCACACGCACCCAACATTGCGTCGAAAAGCAATATTCGTTCAGCTTGTTTTCACAGCGTACGCCTCTGCAGCCGGGTTTGCTATTTTTGGACCGATTTAATAGCATAACCACGCACGATCGACTGTCGTTTCGATCTATTTGACATGCCGCGCTCAACGACGGCCTTAAACCGGCCGGAAGGAAAGAAAAAAAACAAGCGATACTAATTTAATTTACCCTCCCTAATGGAAGGCAGCGAGTACAAAATGCGAACCTGCGTTAATGGCATCATACGTCTTGGACGAAAATTAATAATTCGACATGTTGCCACCGGGTTTGTTCCCTTTGCGCCCGGTACCGTCTGTTTCTGTTACAGTTAGAAGCAAACCGTAGCAGTGCTGGCGGTGATGATGACGGCGATGATGGTAACGCTGCGATGGAAACATCTTCAGCCCCAAAGGCAAACAACCTGCTGCGCACAAATTCATTCTGAAACTCTTATCCTTTTTCCCGTGCGGAAAAGGCAAGCGGGCAGCGCTAGCTCTATCACTCTCAAGCAGTTGTTGTTGTTGTTGTTGTGTGTGTGTGTGTGTGTGTGTGAGTGACGTGCGTGTAAGGCGGGTTGTGAGTGGAAATGAAATTTCCATCGCGCTCAGATGCTGTTCCAATCAAAACCTTCAACAACAGTGATTTTCAGATCGCTTCCAACCCCAAAAGTGCCCAGCTGTTCCGATTGGCGTAGTAAAGGAAGCAGAAGTAGGCTACATACAAACAGGCGACCAACCAAAACGGAAAATGGAAGAGAAAACGATGAGTAAAAACACTTCCTCTTATCTCGGCACGCTAACTTTCACGGGGTTTGTGTTTGTTTGTTTGTTTTTTTTCTCTCTCTCTCTCCCTGCACTCCCCTTCCCTTCTACCACCCCACCCTCCCCTGCCTCCATTTATGGATAAGACCAGCTAGAAATGTCCAACCAGAACAGAAAGCTACCCTTATTTTTTTTCCCCTGCTCTGCAGCTGCTTTTCAAACGAAAAATGCCTTGGTTGGCTCGCTCACGTTGCGATGTTTTTAGGGGTTTCTGGTGCGCTTCATTAATTCAACTTTCTCGCAGTAGATATTGATAAAGGATTGAAAGGGGTGAGACTGGGTAAAAGGGGAAGGAAGGTGGATGGGTGGTAGAAAGGACAAGACACCAAGCTGTCCTTTCTGAGGGCGTAGCGCCGTGATAAAGGGAGCGAACGGCCGCAAGGCTTCTGGTAATCATCTTTACAAACAATTCCCATTAAAACTCGGCAGCGCCACGGAACAATCGACCGGTACCG